>VUQK01006938.1:10367-36323 GCA_015106715.1 Bujurquina vittata | reverse complement strand
GGAGACTTCTGATCATTCTGCTGATGCTTCAGTCGATTCCAAACGGCTGAAAGGCCTTGACTGATCTATTCATGGACCACATGCTTGCTTGATGCCGGCTGGATTAGTGCACAATTGATCACATTCTATATTACATACACATGCAAACTGTGTATCCTGCATCCAATATTAGCAGAGGGTAATGTATTCTGCCAAGATTAAATAAGGAGATCTTAAAATTCAAGTGAGATCAATGGGGGGGGGGGGGTATGTGAGAATGGTGAACAAAACTCACATGATGGCAGCCCATAAACATGGCTGATATGTTGGGTCAGCCTCACATTCAGCTTCTAGAACTGAAGAAGCCTTTCACATGAGAGGTGAAATATCTTCAAGACTCTAAAGGTTGTATGGCACCAAATCACACCAAACAGTCACTTCAAGGTGCTTTATAGTGTAAGGTAAAAAAAAACATAAAAAAATGACCAAGTATACCATTACCAATAAGTATGATCACCTTTAAGTCGGGTGCTGCAGAATAAATAGTCCTGGAGTTTAGCGGCAATATTACAAGACAAACTGCATAAACCGGCCCACTCAGGTGCAATAATGAGCAGTGGAAATTTGTGTAGTACATCTGCATTTATTATATATTGTCAGATCCTGTGTTTTTGCTTCTTTTCTTTCTTCTTTCTTATCAGCTTAATTGCAAGTCTCTGGTTTCCATCAGATTAATCCAATATGTTTTTCTTTAAAAGGCAAGATAAAAAAAGGGGGTAGCCCTTCCATTTTGAGATTCTCACCATACTATTGTTCTAAATGTCAAACAAGAAACAGAAACTCTTCTGGGTCTGGTATCATTCAGTCTTTGTAGGGCAGATTAAAGAGTAAATCCCTGTTACATTTGCATAGTTGTTTTCAGAGTGTGTTGCTCATTAGACCTTTGCACAGCTCCATGTCCTATTAAAGCTATAAAGCTGTAAAATGATCTGCCCTTACAGGTGCACAGAGACATTAACAGTAAAGTAAGTCACACTAAATGTCATTTGGCCTTTCTTCTGGAAGACATTTTGACATGTCACAGTAGGAAAAATTATAAAATGTGTTGGCTGAATGTCATTAGCTGCTTCAATTTGAATCTGAGAATCCTGCTATCATTCCTGTTTTCTCATTGTCACACTGCCATGGCTAAATGTGACACTTGATTAGAATGGAGCCTTCGTTAATATTTGCAACAACTGTGTCTTTCCCTGCTCTGACAAGTCTAAAAATGCCTCTCTGTCATTCAGACTGTCAGCACCCACATAGTCCTGAGCAGAAGCCTAATCAAGCAATACCGGAACTGGTGGATGTGTAGGGACATTTATATTTGTACCTGTATTTCTGAAATTGTCAGTATTCATTCATGCAAACTTTAGCAGATTTATGAGATAGATAGCTAGATATTTTCCCATTGAGTTCTTCATGAATGCTCCTAGGGTCCTGTTAACCTTGTACAGTTCTATGCATTAATTCCAGGATCATCCATGTGTGCGGCACCAAGTCATAGGCTTTCTTGTAGTCAATCCAGGCGGTGCACAGGTTGGTCAGTCAGATCTTACAGTCTCGAGTGACTACTCTATCTACTAGTAGCTGGTGTTTTACTCCCCTGGTCTCTCTGCCTATTCCTTTCTGGGCCTCGCTCATGTATTGAGCCATGTGCCTGCACATCTTAGCTGCTATGATTCATGACAGGAGTTTCCATGTTGTACTGAGGCTGGATGGGACTGGTCTCTTCCAGGGGTCCTTGGAGATCATGACCGTCCGACCTTCAGTCAGGCATTCTGGGTGTGTCTTAGCTTGGCTTGAACTAGAACAATGAGATTCTTTGCTCCCGCTCTTATCAGGAATACCGGCTTTTCTCCATCCCACTCCAGATTCACATCGCTGGAGGAAGCGTCACAGACGTCGGGGTAAGCATGGTGGGCAGCTGGTGAGGCTAAAGGTCTATTTGGCCCGCTCTTCCAGGGCATTCCTAACCCAAAATGAACCAGCTGCTAATATTTTTGCTTCGTGGCGCTCCCTGGATCCGTCAACTCTCGGCTGGCACCTGTCGTTGGCTTGGATCAGGGCATCCCACCCCCGTGGTCCTACCCTCTGCATCTGTGCCTGTGAGGAGTGAACTTTTAGAACTTACGGCCTCTAGCGCATGCTCCCCTCACTGCTGCTGTTTTGGATCCGGCTCCTATCAAGATGGGTCTGGTGAATGCCAGATTCATAGCAAAAAAACATTTCTTCTAAAAGATTTCTTTACTTCCCATGGATTGGATTTCCTTTGCGTGACTGAAACCTGGATTTCTCCTGGTGAGTCCAGCGCTTTTTCCGTCTGACTGCTTGTACTTTAATTCTCCACGGTCTTCGGGTCATGATGGAGGTTTAGCGACTCTTTTCAAATCAAACTTTGACTGTAAGCAGTTGTCTCCTTCAGTCTCGTACTCCAGCTTTGAACTGAGTCTTTTTGAGTTGGGAATTTTAATATTCATGTTTGTTAGCCTTTGGTGAAGGACTTTTTAGATTTAGTGGACTCTTTTAATCTGTCAACCTGTTAAACTGTGCGCTCCTGTTTGCGCTTTCCATGCTTTTAAACCTTCCACAGCGGTTCACTTCTCCACTGCTTTTGGGCATGAAGTGACCTCAACGTTTTCTGTAGCTTCCAGTACTGAGGAACTGATCCTGCAATTTAATTCTATTTGCCAAACGGTCCTGGACTCCATAGCTCCATTAAAAGTCAGGAAAGTAAAGCCCAGCCCAGACCAGAGCCTTGGTTAAATGAGTATAGCCGTGCCATTAGACAGGAGTGCAGGAAAGCTGAACGGAGGTGGGAAAAGGACAGGTTGCAGGTTTCCTTTGAAATGCTGAGAGAAAGACTGCAGTGTTATCAGAAAACTGTGAAAGCAGCTAGATCAAAATTCTTTTCCGATATCATTGTCTCTAACTTTCAGAACCCATGCATGCTTTTTACCACACTGAACTCTGTTCTGAATGTCCATGAACCTGTTTATCTGGAAGCTTCCAGTGAAAATTGTGATCAATTCCTTCACTTCTTTGGAGAGACGGTTGTAGCCTCTAGGGCCCTCATTTCACCACTTTCTCATGACCCATCTACCCTAATACCCTGTTCAGCTGTGTTTGACCACTTTGAGCCTGTCTCGCTATCTTTTTTAGAGCAGCTGGTTTCCAGTTTGAAGCCATCAGGCTCCCCCTTTGATGCTGTCCCCCCATGACTTGTTAAAGAAGTTTGTCCTGCCCTTGGTCCATCCATTCTTACCATTATTATTAGTAGTTGTGCCAAAACGCCAAAGCGTGGTGCCAAAACGTTTTAAACATGCTGTTGTGCAGCCTTTGTTGAAGAAACCTGGCCTAGACTTTTCTGTCGTATCAAACTTGAGGCCCATCTCCAAGTTATCACTTTTGTCCAAAATCCTTGAAAACATTATCTTTATTCAACTGACGTCATTCCTGGATGAACATGCAATTCTGGAAGTGTTTTGTCAGGTTTAGGCTGTGGCTGGCATGGCAGAGGACCCCAAAGCAGGACTCACGAGGCAGGGTGCGTACATTAACTTACAGCTTTAATTAGCAATCCGTGGCATTACATGAACATAGCATAACTTGAGTGTGTCATAACTTGAAATGTGGCATAGCCATAAGGAACACAGCGGGGAGAAACCAACTACGACACGACAAGGACTAAACACAGACTGGGCACTTAAATGCACACTGGGTAATCAGGGAACAGGCAACAGGTGAGGGAAAGGCTGAACGTAATTAACCAGACAAGTCAAGGGGAAGCAAAACTAAATACAAAGCACAAGGAACACAAGATCATCAAAATAAAACAGGAAGTGACAAAACAGAATACATATGAAAACTTACAGAGGGAACAAAACCAGACCATGAAAAACTCTAAAAACAAACAGGGAACACAGGACATCAAACCACACATAAGGCATGAGAACAAAAAACTCAGGAGCACACATAGTCCAAAAAACAAAGCAAGGGAGGAACAAAAGACGGCAGCACAAAGTCGGAGAAACTCAAACACAACAACTAAACAAGACAAACCAAAATCCTAAGGCATAACAAAAACAACCAATGTACACTGGGCCACCGACCGGCCCAGGATCATGACAGTTTCAGTCTGCGTTTTAAACTCATTACAGCACTGAGTCTGCTCTGTTAAGGGTTTTTAATGATTTTTTGTTAGCCACCAACTCTGGTGATTGTTTGCTACTTGTGTTATTGGACTTAACAGCTGCCTTTGACACTGTGGACCATGACATCCTCATCGCCAGGCTAGAGGAGTGTGTGTGGGCATCACAGGTGCAGTGCTTCAGTGATTAAGGTCCAATCTCTCTGATAGTAGTTTTTGTGGTAGCACTGATGACTTTAAATCTCCCTCTGCTTCACTTTCCTGGGGCATTCCACAAGGCTCCATTCTGGGACCTCTCCTTTTCTCCTTTTACTTGCTGTGACTTGGCAATATTTTAATATTTTTAACTCTAACCCTAACCCTAACCCAGTAACTCTGTGAGAAATCTTGGAGACATTTTTGACCAGGATATGTCCTTCAATGCACATATTAAACAAATATGTAGGACTGCATTTGCGGTTTTGCACAATATCTCTAAAATTACAAATGTCTTGTCTCAGAGTGATGATGAAAACCTTGTTCATGTATTTACTTCTAAACTCGACTACTGTAACTCATTAGTTGTTCTAAAAAGTCCATGGAAAGCCTTCAGTTGAGCCAATCTGTGTAGCTGACTGGGACTATAAAGAGAGACTATATTTCTAAGATGTTAGCTTCTTTTAATTCTTATTCTCTCAAACAAGATCTTGAATAATCAGGCCCCATCTAATCTTCAAGACCTCATAGTACCGTATCACCCCAATAGAGCACTTCGCTCTCAGACTGCTGGCTTGCTTGCAGTTCCAAAGCTATTTTTTAAAAAATGGGAGTCAGAGCCTTCAGCTTTCAAGCCCCTCTTCAGTGGAAGGTACTCTCCGTTGGGATTCGGGAGACAGACACCCAATTTGCCTGAAATTGTTGTCATTTGAGCTCCCTTTTTGCTCTTCTTTCCTCTCAGTTCCACACTGGTTGCAATTTTGCTCTCTGCAGCCGCACAAAGGTTTGCATGAAGATTGTCGCATTGTGAACCAAAATGGCCACGCCCAGTGGTGGATTGCAAATTTATTTGACTTAAATGTCTTACTGAAGCAGCGTCCCTATATTTGGAAGTGAATCATTCCCTCATCTTTATTCCTTGTTATAGAAATGTGCTACACTTGTTTTAACAGCTTGTTTTCAATCAAAACTGACATTAATTTAACACAAATATTTTTTTAAATTGAGCAAAAGTTTGGGATCTATTTTAACAGATTTCTTTTAAAGCCTGTCATGTCTGGCAGATATTGCAAACATAACTGTGATCTGAATGCACTGTTGTGCCAAATATACCACAGTGGTTCATGAAATGCTGCACTTGTAAAAGAAGCAAAAACAACATACAAAAAACAAACGATACCTGGAAAAATAAGTTCATAAGGAGAAAACAAAAGAAAAACAAAGCATGGATACACAAACCAACAATCCTGCTATGCCGTGCCTGCATGAGTAAGTGTGAGTGTCTGTGTCCATGAAACATACTCACTAATGAGGGTGGAAAGCTGCAGCTCTGGCCTACCAGGAGCCAGAGGTGGATAGAGAGAGATCCAGGACACCCGGGCTGTCCCATCAAGAGCAGTGAAGAAACCGTGGCCACTCATTCCAATGATACCTGCATGCCCACCCCAGACAGAGGGAGGTCCCAGATGAAGCCCCTCCAGCTGAGGGGTAAGGACCCCAGAGAACTCGAGACAACCCGGGTGCACCTGTTTCTTGTTTTTGGCTCCGGGCCTCAGTTTTAGCCTCTGTAGCTGGTAGTGATTCCTGTGCAGTCCCAGTCATCGGGTGAGGCAGCTGTGTGCCCTGCTGAGCAGCCCCAGGACTCCATTACTGGCCTCCTGGCTGGTCCCAAGAAAGGCTTCACTGCTGGCTTCCTCTTCGGTGTCCTGGGGAGTCTTAACCACTTAGCCAAGCCACTGGAGCTTCTCTGTCTCTACTGCTGGCCTCCAGGCTGGCCCACAGGGTTACTCTGCCTCCACCACAGATCACTCTCTGGCCTGGACGGCCCCCAATACTGCGATATCTTCCCTATCTTGCCCCATGACCAGGCAGACCACCAGAACTGTTTTCATGTTTTGGACTTTCATGTGTCCTGTTTACTTTCTGTTCTCTTTCCTAGCTTCTAGTCCTGGTAGTTTCCCTTTTTGGCTTTTAGGGTTTTGACTGATTGCCTACATTGGCTGCTTCCTGGGTCCTCACTCATCACTCTCCATATTATCTACAAACGTGACAATAATATAAAGCACTTCGAGGCAACTGTTGTTTTGATTTGGCACTATATAAATAAAACGAAATTGAATGAGTGAATGAATTCTGTAGGTGTGTTTGTGAAGCCTTGCTGGCAGCCATACTCGTTCATGGTCACAATGAATGACTTTAAATTGCAGGGAGTATAGAAATAATTCCAAAGAAAACATGTCCTCATTTAACATTTTTTTTCAGAGACAACGGTGACAAAAAGATGAGTTTTGACTTCAGCTGAGGCCTTTGTACTGTCTAACATTTTCTAGCATTAATGCTTCAACATGTAATACTTGCTGAGAAGAGAAGGAATTTCTTGTGTCTCTGCTTAGTATTCCACACATAATCTCCCTCCAAGGATGGGCCTCAAGGCTCACCCCCAGCAGTTAGACACACAGCACTCTGCCGATGCATTAAGTTCTGCTCGGGACACTGGAGGAGGAAGAAAAACACGTAGACTCTTCCTATCACAGGATGAACCTTGAGCTATGACTCATAATAATTCACTTCATAGTACATGTGTCACACATAGTCACATGTCATCGAACGCTGTCTAATTCATATTCTGAAGATCCTGGATCTGCCAAGTGTAGAACATTTAAAAACAGAGCATAAAAGGAAGGAGCAAAGCCTTATGATGCAAATGCACGCAGGGTAGAGAAAATCAGATTAAGGCTTCACTGACGTGTCTGCTTGCAGCCCCAAGAACATATGACACTGCAGATAATCTACTCAAATAGCTCACAATAATTAAAATATTCAGACACATGTTACCCCTCGTCCTTCATTTTCTTAAAGCATCCAACATCAACATGTGCCAGACACGCACGCACGCACACAAACACACACACACACACACACATACACACACACACACAGACTGACTGACAAGTCTGACAGGTATCCAACATGGAGCACTAGCATAAGGGGATTTGCAGTGTACTTTAAGCTGAGTCAGTGGGAATATTTTTGCTCTTTATTTTGCTTAGGACTAACTCGAAGGGCTATAACAGAAGGAGCTCTAGGAGACAAAACAATTCTAATCTGTGAATGACCAAATTCTTTCCAGAACTGTTTCAACTCACTGCACAGCAAATACAGTAGCAGTGTTGTTAATGCTAATGTTAATCTATTTTTACAGTGCAGGTGCTCCTGCCTTTTCATCCTAGTAGCATCACATAAAGTTTACATCTTACTGTATTTGTAGTCATAAATTAAAGTTTAGTCTAAATTACTGGATGTAGATCCAGTCCAATCAACAACGCCCTGGCTGTTATTTGGCTTTCCACTGCATAAAAACCCATGACGCAGTAAACTTTAGAGGTCAGGTTGTAAAAATGTGCATGTAAAATAATAATTAATTAATCAAATTAAATAATTATCTTTGTCATTTTCCCTTAGTAATTATGAAAGCCTCTGATGCACAATGTCCTCATGTTGTGTGACTCTGTCTGAGAGTCGATGGAGGTCTCCCAGTCTGAATAGCTACACTTCAGAGGGGCCATGATAGCTCGGTGCTGTATGTCCTGGCTTTCCTACTCCAAGAACTTTCTCCAGGAAGGACTTAATTTCTCTGAACCAGGGTGTTACTAAAGTTAGATTATTATTCTGTAATACCTGTTCTGAACTAATTACATTTTACCCCAACATAAACTCCAATATTCAAACAATTAAAAATACTAAAAACTGAATTAAAACTGAAAAACCTGTAATGTGACATTTTCAGACAAGTAAAACTAAACTGAAACAAGCAATCATACTCTTCAGCATCAAACTAAGAATTAATGAAATACAAAATTCTGCTAACACTGAATTTACAAATAAATAAATAAATAAAGTAGACAATAAAAAGTAGCTGGACTAAAATTCTGGTCTCCTTAGCCAAACTTAAAGCCTATCTTGACCTATTTTCAGCAGAAAACCCTGCAGACAAACTTCGCCCTCCACCCTGTTGTGATGGCAGCCACACAGGATGTATTTTTGGCCTGCAGAGTTGTTGACTTTAATATTCTGAAAAATATTCCCTGCTTTGATGCAGGGATAATAGCATTTTAAAGTCAGACCATCTACAGTAGTTCTGGAGAAACATTAATTAGATTAACTCTGAAAGTGTGATTAACATTATGAAATGATTACCCCCCCTTAAATTTAGCTTTGGTCACTAAACCTTATCAAACAGTGAGTGAGACCTAAAAATAACTAAAGAAATAAAATGGCAATAAAGTGGTTGGGCTGTAAACTGGTTTGACAGTTTAGTAATACCTCCAGATCTTATATATTCATAAAAAAATAAAAATAATAATTGCTGCTCCAATTGGAGGAGTTTAAGTATCTCGGGGTCTTGTTCACGAGTGAGGGGAGTGGGGAGCCGAGGATTGACAGGTGGATTGGGGCTGCAGTAATGCGGACGCTGCACCGTTCTGTCGTGGTGAAGAGACAGCTGTGCAAAGATGTCGATTTACCGCTCGATCTATGTCCCTAATAGTGATGTGTCGTATGTGTTGAATATGAGTGACACCCGTAAAAGCAGCAGCATTTGGCTGCAATTTAAGGAAATTGTAAATAGCAGAGCAGAGTGCCATCATTGCAAATTGCAAATTACAGTTAGAGCAGGTTCCAGCACAAACCTGTACCAACATTGGAACTCTCATCCCTTGGTGCAGCTGGAGGAGAGAGGGCAAGCTAGGTCTCCGTCTACTGACCCTGGTGAGTCTGGTCCCAAACAAACAACTGTTGCAGCATCCACCGCCCTCCCAAAAACTGCAACTATAACACAAAGCAAAATAGGTCCGTGTGTTTGTTTGTTCTGTGTTCCATTAAAAGTTTAATTTAAAAGTAAATGTTTTTTAACAGGACAAAAGCAAAAATTACGTATTTACAAAGTTTATCATAAAAAGACTGAAGGCAAAAGGGTTCTCCATTCATTTTTGCTTATTTAGGCTAAAATATGAGGCTGCAAATGATAACAAGTAAAGGGTTGCTTGGGAGCCGAAAGAGCCGGCTCTCTGAAAAGAGCTGAACTTCCCATCACTAGTCCCTACACTCATCTGTGGCCACGAACTTTGGGCAGTGACCGAAAGAACACGATCACGGATACAAGCAGCAGAAATAAGCTTTCTCCAAAGGGTGGCTGGCCTCTCTCCTAGAGTATGTTGAGGACTTGAGTCATTTAGTAGAGCAGCTGCTCCTCCACATCGAAAGGAGCCAGCTGAGGTGGTTCGGGTACCTGACTAGGATGCCTCCTGGGCACCTCTTGGGTGAGGTCATCCAGACATGTCCTACCAGGAGGAGGCCTGGAGCAGACATTTGTGAAATGATGTTGAACTTTTGAATATTTTTACAGTGCTTTTGTGTACAATCCTTTTCCATTATTCACAGGAACATGTTTTTCACATTATGTTAGACTTGTTAATTCACTCTGTTTTTTGTAATATTATTGATATTTCACATATTTAAAAATAACAGGGAAGTTCTGTAAACCTTATAGGAAAAATTCTGTTAAATTACAGATTTTTTTTACACTGTACAAATCTTTAGCTATTCCAACTTTGTTGCTTTATATAAACGATGTCTGCCTGAAGGACTTTCCAGGAGAAGGCACCTTTGAGGTACTGTAATGTGATTCCAGCCACACAGGAGGCATTACTGGCCTATAGAGTATTTGTTGACTTTTTGCAAAATATTTCCTGCATTAATAGAGGGATAATTGCATTTTAGAGTAACTACAACAGCTTTGTAGGAGCATTGATCCTGTTGGCAGATATGTCTGCACTCTCAAGTCAATTCTGCAAGTCATCTTTGCAGGGTTCGGCATTCATTCCAGCACTGACTCTTCTCTTTTGAGCTTGTTAGATCACCCCCTCCTCCTTCTCCACTTTTTTCTCTCTATGTGCACTATACACATATCCCTCCCCCTGCCTAGTGTCCATGTCATCCCTTCCCTGAGCTGCTAACACCATAAAAAAGGGTGTATGCATTCATGTATGCATGTGTACTTCCACATCCCATTCACACCTGCCCCTCAACATGTCTTTGTGATGACCTTTAAGCTGCCAAACCAGGGAGAAACAAAAATCATCAAAGAAGATCTATGGAGACATTTGACTTTATTGTCAGTTTATCTCGGTGTAACTGCGCAGTATCTGGATGTGATTCACAAGCATGCATAGCAGCTATTTGTATGATAATGTAAAACACACCCAGTGGACAGGGTGCTCTCTGTGATGCCATGCAGGAGATAGCTGACATAAGCACATATTGCCAAGAATTCAGTTTAACTGTGAGCAATGCAGAGGGAATAGAAAGACAGAGAATGAGAAAAAGAGCTGGTGTTGGTGGTTCGCCCTGTAAATGTCAGCTTCACGGGGTCTCTGTCTTCTTCCTTTTGGGCTCTTTAGAGGAAGACGGCATAATTCAGATCTCTCGTGCTCGTTTCAGCACTGAGACTCAAATACAGTGGCCTTATTAATGAGCAACCAAGTTTCCAATCCACCCACTCCGACTCCTACATTGTCGTTAGAAGAGGCTTCCAACACATTGTGGATGATATGACATGATATAATACACTCTCCCACCTCAAATCATATCTCTTTGTTGAGGTGTCTTTGAATAATGGGAATGTACATTAGTATACTCAGGGCTCCAAAAGCCTGTCTGAAAACATTACCAGCAAAATGTTTCATCCAGAGATAAAACACAAATGCATAGTGAGGACAGGGTGAGCACGTTCCATCAATACAAAATATGAGGCACTGATTAGTTATAAATCTATTGTAGCTGGCTGGAGCAGACTACAGTATAAGGGCTTGTACATTGAATTTAAAACTGAACATCAATGTGACACAGTCAGATTGTAATCAAGGTGTTCAGTGATTTGTGTTAACAGTACCAGAGCACATCAAAGACTGGTGCAGGGTTTCTCAGGCCACGTGACCACGGTGGCAATTTTACATATTTTAGCAGTTGCATTTTGTCAGGACAAGCAAGGTGGGCAGTACTTGCCCAATGAAACTGTAAAATGATAAAAATTAAAATGATGAATGCAATCAGTCTTTTCATCTCAAACAGCATTCTGTTGTGAATTTTCTTTCCTGTTTGCCAGGATCCTTTACATTTTGAGTCCACTATTGACTATTATTGCAGGACGTAGGCTCGTCTTTGAGAGGCCAGCAGCTTTTTTTGGTGGTTCTTTTCACATGTGCATGGTGGATAAACTTCTGCACTTTGATGGAAGACTGAGAGGAGATTAGCATGCAAGAGAAGCTGCTGGCTTTGCTTCCACTGCTCTGAGATCAGTTACCATCTGCACATTTGTGCAAACAGATCATTTTTCTCTTACTGACCATCTTGAGGACCTAGAGTGACCTAGAGCTCAATTAACATCTGATTTTTTAGAGATATATGGTCCTCACAGGACCACCACAAACACAGAATAGAATGCAGATTCAATAGAATATAAAGTTTTTAAGATAAGCTCAAGCTTAACCTTTTGCAGAAGTAATATTAATTGATATAACTTTGATGGGAAACATTTTTCTGCACAATAATTACTTTTACTTCTCTGTTAATTGCCACCTTATCGTGATGGAGAGGTTTGTGTCTCAGTGATCCCGGGAGCACTGCTATCCGGGGGCAAATTAGTCTTAGGTGAGGGTCTAGACAAAGATGGATTCAATGAAAGAATAATCAAGGGAACAGTTCACCCTGCTTGGGATAGGGTTATCAGGGCCCCACACTGGACCAGGCCTAGGGAGGGAGCTCAAGGGAGAGCATCTGGTGGTTGAGCCTTATCCCATAGTGCCCAGCTGGGCACAGCCCAAAGAGCAGACATGGGCCCGTCTTCCTGTAAGTGCACCACCTACAGGAGGTGTCATACGGGTCAGGTGCCATGTGTGTCCTGCAGGGCCAAGGGTGGAGGCCCTGGCAGACAGACTCATCCCTGGCCATTGAGGCTGGTTACTGGGACATGGAATGTCACCTCTGTGGTGGGGAAGGAGCCTGAGCTACTGCATGAGGTTGAGTGATACCGGCTAGATATAGTTTACCTCTCCTCAGCAAATGAGCCAGGACATGCTGGAGAGATTATATCTCTCGGCTGGCCTGGGAATGCCCCCGTGTCCCTCTGGATGAGCAGGAGGACGTGGCTGGGGAGATGGAGGTCTGGGCTTTCATTTAGTCTCTTCTCCCTCGACCCGGCCCTTGTTCATGTGTTGGACACCATTCACAAAGTTTTACAACCTCCTCAAGAATAAATAGACAGGGGCACTTCATATCCAACCGGCTGTACTCACTACAGGTCAACTGCAGCCAGTATTTGAGGACACGTGAGCGGTAAAAATGTTTAATTGACGCATATCAGTTTTTACTCCTCATTTAAAATAAATATAGTGTGTACAAAAAAGTTGTTATACACAGGAAGTATTAGAAATGTGCTGTTTCTGGCCATTATGGGAAAATGCAGAGTGGCTGGCCGTGGCCTTTATGGGCTACAAGGGAGTAAAAGCAGTACAGTTTGACCCTGGCAGAGGGGTCCTCAGGGTAAAAAAGCTTCATGAATCTATTTTTTCATCTCTCTTTATTCTGAGAGCAGCTGAGCAGAAACCAACAGCTAATAAAGTAGATCAGTTTCCAGGGTGTGAATAAATTGGTGGGATGTGTGTCTTTGAAATGTTTTTATTCATAAAATATGAATTTTGAAGCCTGTTAGTGCATTTATTATTCATTGCTGCTGTCAATAAAACGTTTATAGAATAGAATTATGAATTTCGGCTAAACAAATGTGGAACCGCTTGTGTATTTACAACATTCAAAAAATTAAAGGAACACTTTGAAAACACATCAAATCTCAATGGGGAAAAAGATCTCCTAGATCTGGATTGGAGCATCACGGAGCTCCTGGGCCATCTGGAGTGCAACCTGGTGGCACTGGATGAACCAAAACATAATGTACCAGAGTTTTTCTACTGGATTGAGGTGAGTCTGGGGCCCAGTCAGTGGTGTCAATTCCTTCATCCTCCAGGAAATGCCTGCAAACGCTTGTTACATGAGGGCGGGCTGCTAATTCTGGTATTCTATGGCAAATGCCAGTCAGGCTCCACAGTGCCAGGGCAGTGAACACAGGGCTCACTAGAGGATGTCGGGCCCTCAGGCCAGAGACATTCACACCAGAGGCTGCTTTAATCATTTCTCTTGCGGGATCAATAAAGTATCTACCTACCTAATGACCGCCCACCAGAGGTTCTCCCTCGAGCTCCCTCCCCAGGCCTGGCTCCAGGGTTGGGCCCTGGTAACCCTGTTCTCTTGATGTGTTTTTCATAGGGATCACTGGTGAAAATGCAATTTACTTGAATACTCTGTTTCCAACTGTAAATCTGGTAACTTATAAATAACACAGTGAGATGCAAATAGTGAATAAGATGAACAATATTTTCATGGTGCAGTTTTTGCTGTCCTTCTCTCGGAGCTTTTGCTCAAAAAAATCTCTTCAGCAGAAAACCTGAGGCTAGGGGTTACCTGACTGCAGTGATGACTAGCTGAAGTTAGACATATTTTGAATATCTGTTCATAAGAAACACATTAAATAGAAGGTAACAAATCGGGAAAAATTAAGTAATGTAAACATTCTGTCACATTGTTCAGCAGCATCATTCAGGCTGACCGCAGGGTGCATTTGGAATCCAAAGTTCTGCAGTAAGTCCTGAAACCTTGAATATCCTGAATAAGTAAACAAGCCCGTATTGTTGCAGCCACACAGTGCTGAAGTGTCCTTTAGCAAGTTTCTAAATCCCTGATTTTCCTGTAGCTGCCACTGACCCCTGACCTTCCTTTTAGAGAGAGAAAAAACCTTTACAGAGATCTGGAACAAATGACATCATTATTAGCTGTAAGTTGTGCTCACCCACAATCCTCCTGTAAGTGGGTGTGTGACATTTTAGCAGAGAGAGAGAAGAGCTTTTTAATACTGCCAACGACAGCAAGCAGTCCCGGCTTTCAGCTCTAATAATCTCAGTGGCTTCATTAGCACGGACACTGCGTATGTGTCTATGAGTGGGTGTGGGAAAGAGTACGAGGGAAGAGCAGCGTTGTTACTGTCACTCGGCGGCCGTTATGCTTAAAACAGCCCACAAACTGGCAGACAGAGTCTAAGAAGAGCCATTATTAATATTTCCCCCCTGAAATGAGCCCTTGAAGACGATGCATACAGTATGGACTCTCATTGTTCGCTGGCACTGAAGTCCCCTTTATGGGGACACAATGATTTCTATTACCGGACCTTATCAGGAGCTTAGCCAAGAGATTAGCTCTGGAAACTCTCTCTCTCTCTTTCAGCGTAAGGTTGTTTTAGAAATTCACAGCTTATGAGTGAAAAAGGGTTTTAAAAGGTGAATTAGAATCCATTAGCATCAAAAAGGTCCTTAAGTCAACTGCCACATTTTGAAAATGTCTTCATTATTCTGGGTGGGTTCTCTCTGCTCTGGATGAGAATCTGTGTTCTGAGAGACCATCTGAACAATAAGTCGTACATCTTCCTGCTTATAAATTCTGTCTTTGCACCACGCTTCACTCATTTGCTACCAGAGATGCTTCATTTTGACCCCTAAGGATGAGAGTCAGGGCCACGGCTAGTTTTAATCATGTTCTTCCTTCATCCGTACAGACTCAGAGTCTAAGTGTTGGCTAGGCTGGATCACCCCAGAGAGCGGGGCAGAGATTACCTCTGCACATTGTCCCAGGGATTTGGGACTACATATAAACCCACATACATGCTTGCTTGGACATGCTCTCCTTGTAGTCTAGTGGACCGCAATAAAATGTAATAACATGGACTATTGAGGAGGCCCAGGCACCCCATGGTGATTGAAATGGAGACACAAAGCTGTGGGAGATTGGAAGAAAAGCTCAAGCTCAGTCTCATTCTGCCACATGCAGCAAGATTGCTTCACTCATTTCTGCTGTGTAAGCTACAATCTTTGTGGCAGGTTAAGCCAATATCACAGAAAAATTATACATTATATTTGCTTTCCCTTTAAGACGTCCACCTGTTTTAATACAGTCACCTTCACAGTATAGAAGACTATCCTCAGGACTGGACTGGATATTTTTACCTTTAGGTATTATTAATGCAGTTGTTTTTTCTGCTTGTTCCTGTCTTTTCACTCACCACAGGGGCTAGATTAGTGACTAAAATCTTCCCTCGAAGGATAAAAGCATGACTGCCATGAATTGCATGGAGTCTATCAGAGTGGCAGGTGTCAGGTTTTGCCCTTAAAGATCTGTAATTAACACTGCAAATGACTGAGACTCTCTGTGGATGACTTTGTCCAGGAGGGAAGACACTATTAGAGCTCAGATAAGGACAACTTGCTAATGTAGTGCCAGAGTGCCGTGGTTCACTGCATTGATAATTTGTCACTGCTGTCATTTTGTTTTGCTGAAGGTGTAATTAGTTGTGTTTCTGTCAAAAATGATATATTTTTAGAAAACCTGGCAAAAGAAAACATTTTCCCATCAACAGAGTGCAATCTGTATTTGATTTCTATACTGAGCATAATGCAACCTAAAATGTGTCTGGCAGAAGCCTCAAACACCAGGCCCATGGGCCAAAGACATTTTCAAAAGCAAGCACGGATGCTCTTTAGAACTGAAAATACTCATAGATGTGGTCAAAGAAACACTTGCATTGGTCATTTACGGCCAAAAGGACAAACAACAGATATGATGATGAAGAACATCCACCACATCATCCATCATGGTTGTGCAGTGGAGCTATTCACTGCAGTGTTATAAGTATACACATTAAGCTAACAAAGTGTCAAATAATTATGTTGCACTGTCATGACTGCAAACTTAAGGATAAAACCAACACGTATACCCGCTGAGTCTGCAGTCTCTCCCATTCACATATAAAGCAGTAGCTTCATATAGATTCACTAAAGGGAACAGCCCTGGATTGGACAACATAATAAAGGCCCATTTCATAAACCTTGTTAGCATTGACAGTGTTGGAAGTGAGGAGCGCACGTCCTTGTTTTGTTTTTGTTTGGATTGTACATATATATTTATGTATATATATATATGTACATAAATATATATATATACTGTTAGTCTGGAATTCGGTGGTAGACTGAGAGAAGCAGTTAGTCCTTGTATCAGTAAGTGAGAGTGGAAAGGGTTAATACATAGAAAACACATTTACACCTACTTCCACTTTTCTGCCATGTTATTGTGAGAACATGAATTTATTTGAAGGCTTCAGCCAAAGGCTTGGTTTCACATTGAGAGCAGTCGGCTCATCGCTGCAACAATTTGGGATCTCTGTCTGTCCCATTAGCTTACTCAGAAATGTGTTGAGACTTTTCCTTACCCTCCAGGTGACGCTTCCCAGCCAGTGGTCATACTCTCTGAAATCTCTGCCCACAAAATGCCTCAGTCAGAAGAAAACTGCAGTCTATGCTTCCCTTTCTAGAGTAGTGCTCCACTTCCTTTCCCACTGCTTCATCCATCCCTCAGCTTCAGCTTACCCCTTTAAGGGACTTTGTATTTGTTATTCCACCGCAGAGAGCGAAAGCCTCTGCTGGCCGCCAGCTTGTATATCCCAAACCATTAACAATATGACAGGAGGAGTTAGCTTGACTGGCATGTTTATTGTTCTGTTGACTGGGCAGTGCTAATGAGGCCCGCGCACACTGCTGGGCCAGCAGGATTATCCCAGCATCACAGGACAAGCACAAACAAGACCCACTGTCACTGACCATTTCCCTGGACATCCAGACACACATGAAGTCCCACTGGACTCACGGCGCTCTATTTCTTGTGTTTAAGAGCTGTGTATTCAATTTCTAAATGCATTTCAACAGGACATTTCTTAATAAATACCTTTTTTATTAAGCAGTTTTTAAATCAGTGGTTGGAAATCAAGACAGATGAAAGCAAACATTAGTATTACCTATGCATATAATTGCTGTTTTAATAATGTAGTAACGTGAAAGCTGCATGGGCACAAAATACCAGAGGAAAGGCACTGAGTTCTCTGCTGCAGGTCAGTGGACTGAAAATGCAAAGTAAACTTAGTGCATAGTGTCAGTGCATTAAATGGCAGTTTCACTTTGTAATGTGAAATATTCTTGCAGTAAGTATGACATTGTCCTGTGTGAGAATTCAATTATAAAACTCAACAATGGGTCTGTAGAGGACCCACAGCCCTTCAAAGCTACAGACTGTTTAGTCCCATCATTATAGCGGTTTAGGATGTTTAAGTGACTACATTTTGGATAAAATTTAATGTTCCTATAATTTGTATCAAGGACATATTGCAGTTATTTCCAAAAGAGTTGGAGCACAATCCTTTTGTGTTGCTTCATCAAAACTGGAACAATAGCATGTTCTGGAACCTCAGCGGTATACAGTGGGATAGAGACAAAAAACTAAAACTGCAATGTATTGTATTGTCTTCAGCTTCCATATATTATCTATACACTTGCACAAAATATGTATATTTTTTATTAAAACATGCAGGCACGCTAAAGATATTTACCCTTTCCACTGAAGGAGACCCTCTCTTTCTTTCTCCCTCTTCAGTTACACAGATGTTGTGTGTTTCACGTGAGTGCCTTGGAGTGTATTGAAAGTCACACAATCAGAATAGTGTAATACCATTGTTATCATTTGCAATAACGGTGCAACACAATATCAAGCAATACAGTATCATGACAAAGTGTTGTGAGTTATTGATGACACTAGGTTTGCCCTCATGCACAAGGGGTGGAGTTGCCAGAATAGCAGATACACAGAATAACTACAGGTACCGGCATCTCCCGCAAACCAACAGGAGAAATTGAAAACATGTACCAATATAAATCAGTTTAGAGAATTATAAAAAATAACACTTATACAACATTATATTAATGAGGTAGTGTTAAATTTTTATATGGATGTACTGTACATTATAAAATACTGTACATTATATATACATATATATATCACTGATTGCATGTGGCCTTTATTTTATTTTTATGTATATTAACATTCTGTTCAAAATAAAGATTGAAAGAAAGAACCATGATAGAGCTCGACAGGGAGCTTCAGCCAATACCTCCAGAAAGTAAGAATAAATCTGAGCTATCAATGCATTCGCCCTACTGGTCCTTAGCTACCGAGATGAAATAATGAGCTGGCCACAGGAGGCGATAGATGCCACTGATGCTAAAACATGAAACCTCCCCACAATGGACTTAGGTCTTCTCCCAAAGTCCAGCAACCTGAGGTTTAACAAGCCACAGAAAGAGGGAGGGTGAGCATTAGTGAGTGTGGATGACACATAAAGCATTCATGAAGGAAGACTGAGCAGTTCCAGGAGTTCCTCAGGCAGCTGAAAACAGATGGTGATGAGGTTCAGGAGGAGGAACTGTCATGGCAGACCAAGCCTCTCTGTGGGATGTACCATCAACAGATATTGGAAATGTCTGACATTAAGAAAGGCCGTTTAAAAACCAGCACAGGGACTTTGATTATGACAGCACAGAAAAACAGGCACTAAGCACCAAATCCATTGAGACAGGAGCCTGCCACAGCCAACAATGTGAGATTAAAAACAACAAAGTGCCTCACAAGTTAACTAGAAAATAAGCAAGATAGATCCATAGATCGATAAAATAAAGCAAAACATAAAAACAAAAAAATACAATAAATGTGAGTTTTTAGAGAGGATTTAAATGACTGGATGGACTCAGCAGTATGAATATGAAGATTATTCCAGAGGGGCTGTGGCCGCAAAAGCCCGATCCCCTCGGCTGCAGTAAGAGCATCTGGCTCGATGATCTCAGTGCTCTTTTAGGGTTACGTAGTTTGAGCAGCTTAGCTAAGTTGATCAAACTGGAGGCATGTGATCATGCTTTCTAGTACCTGTCAGAAGACGAGCAGCAGCATTTTGGACTACCTGCAAACGATGAAGAGATGATCGTTCAGTACCTGAACACAGAGAATTGCAGTAGTCCAATCTAGAGGTGATGAAAGCATGAATCCGTTTATCCTACGGAGGAAGATGGGATCTGGCTTTAGCGATTAGCCTTAACTGATAGAAACTGGGCTTCACAATTGTGCTCACTTGCTTCCCAAGTTTAAAGCAACTATCAAACACGCCAAGGTTTCTCACAGTCGAGGAACAATGAGAAACAAGAGGGCCAACACACAATAGTTTTGGTCTTGTTTTCATTTAAAGTAAGAAAATTCAATTCAGTGGTATTTATATAGCGCCAAATCAGAACAAACTCTCACCTCATGGCGCGTCATATTCTCAGGTAAAACCCCTACAATAAGGGAGGGGAGGATATCCTGAGGGGTATTGGAAGGTCTTAAATGATATACCCCTTCCTTTAAAATAAAAAAGTTACGGGCTCAAAGTGCTGAAAAACATTTAGTGGGTGGACCTTGAGCTAAAACAGCCTGTCAATGTGGAGAACGTAAAGAAGAGGCTTTATCAACAAAGTATTCCTAAAAATGCTCACAAGGTGCAGAAGAAGCCTCAATGGGAATATTGTCACAGGGGTTAATAACAGAGTGAAAAATACTAAATAGAACTCGAGGTTTGTGACTCTTCCTGGAAATCAGGGTAGACAGAAAAGCAGATTTTTCAGCATTAACGGTCCTCAGATATGCAGAAAAGACACCCAGAGTTTGTCCTTCTCCCACTTCCTCTCGGCACACCAACATTCGACTCTGAGAGCCTGAATGTTGGCATTCAGCCAGGGCTGATGTGACGATTGGCTACGTTTCGTCCTGAGTGGAGCGACAGACTCCAGGATCCCAGAACATGAGTTAAAAAGACCTACTCTTCAACATGTACAGTAGATCCGCACAGAGGCATCACAAAGGACAGCGTTAGTAAGAGTGGAGGAAAATTGAAGCGGTGGAGGGATTTATGGTGCACAAACGCCGTGCAGGTCTCTCACTGTTCAAACCCTGGTTACATACCATAATATTAAACATAACAGGGAAATGAATGAATGAATGGTACTTTTTGATCCCACAATGGGGGAATTCCGATCAACAGAACACCCATCCAAGAAGACAAAAACCAAACATGGGAGGTGAACTGTGGCTATACTGCCCCCACTTCTGTGATAGTGCAGGAAACACGGCGTGTAGCATGGACGCACAAGGGGGGTGGGGGGGTGGATTGGAGCCGGCGGAGGCGGGGGGGGTGTCGTTCTACTGTGGGGCTGACTTAAACTCCTCAGCTAACAGTTCTGATAAGAGGTGGAATATCATCAGCTCGGTCAGGGAGATCAGTTAAAAATTCAGGAGAACATGGAGATAAGCGGCAGTCCAAGGCTACCAGGGAGCCAAATTCCTGATCACACGACTTGTTTTGGTCCAGGCTGTACTGATTTATTTGTTGACAGCCTTCAGTCTTTCTGGCCCCTCTCTGTGGCGGAAAAAAATCCAGTTCATCCGAATCTTCTTGGTTCGTTCCTTCGCGGTGCAGGAACAGGTACCTCTCCAATCCCTCTGAGTCAGCCCCAGATACACTGAGTCTGAGTTTGAGTCCGTACCCTTCCTGCTTTCCCGTCCTAAGCAGCTTTACCAAGGCCAAACAGCTGCCCAGACTTCCTGAATTGTAACGACATCCCAGGTACCTCCCGGTCCAATTAGAAGAAATCCTAGTGTCAATAAACCAAATGTATATGTCCTCCATCGACAATACAGCCAGGAACGTCATCTTCCACCCTCACAGGAATTCATAACGTAGCCAGCCGGGAATGTCAATAGGAAAAGAGGGAATAGGGTTCTCCTTTCACCAATCTCCTCATGGTGAAAATTTGATCAAAAATGGCAATGAGAGGCCAGCTGATCAGATCCATAATTATAAATTCCAGTTTGAAAGTTGTGTAAAGAGAGGCTCTAAAGCAGCAAGCAGGTAAAAAAGGGAAGGATTAGGGAGAGAAGAAAAGTGCATCCGACTCCGCCGAGAAGCAGAGGGGAAAAAAAAAAGGTCTGATTTCCCACAGTCCCGGATTTCAGTGACAAAGATGTCCAAACCAAATGACAGCATCAGATCGAGTGTGTGTCCTTTTCCATGGCTTGGATCACTCGCCCACTGAGTGAGATTAAAAGAGTCAATAAAGGTGAGGAAATCCTTTATCGGTGGTCCAGACTCATAACAAACATGGATGTTAAAATCACTTACAATCAAAACACAGTCATATTTTGACGTGAGACTCCCCAGTAAGTCAGCAAAGTCCTTAACGCCCAAGTTGCAGACTATGCAGACTGTGCAAAGTTTGTGAGATACATACACTGAAAGACACAGCTGAGTGGCTAGGATAGTGTACAGGAACATCTGTGCTGCATATGGATCAGAAGGCCCCAAGTCCCGATGGGAGACACCACTGAAGGTGCTTGAAAAAATAGGACTGTGGTCCTGTGGGACTTCAAGTTCCAGACAGACAGGCATCTACTGGCCAACCAACCAGACACAGTGGTGACTGACAAGGAGCAGAAGACTGCAGGTGTGATAGATGAGGCAATCCCAGTGGCCAGCAACATCAGTAACATGCAGCCCCAGAAAATAGATGGAAGAAAAACAATAACCATAATACTAATTCTAGCACTTTTTAAAACACGCAGTTACAATGTGCTTCAAAGTTCAGAACACATGTAACATAAGTGTACATATTCCTACATGCAGATACGCAGTCTTTCATTCATTCCTGTATACACATATTAGAAACAAAAAGCCACAAATAATTGGCAAGAGATTAAGGAAAAGCTAACCTATAGAAATGAGTTTCCAGCAGTGGTTAGCTAAGCTGAGAAAGGCTGTTACCAATTTTGGGAGCTACAGCCTCAAAAGTATGATCACCTTCTTTTAAAATAAGAGTATGGAACATTTAGGAAACCCTGATCAGGCCAGCTGCAGTTGTACAGTAGCTCTGCTAATTATGCAGGAGCCTAGCCATGTAGGGCTTAATAAATTATCAGTAACATTTTAATCACGAATTCTAAAATTCACTCGAAACCAGTGAAGGAAAGCAAGAATGGGGTGGTGTGCGCTGGCCGGCTAGCTCATGTTAGCAACCTAGCTGCTGCATTGTGAACCAGTTGAAGACAGGCTAAGAAGGACAGAGATGAATCAATGACGGGAGAAAATCAAAGTGTGTAATAGAAGTTCAAAATTATTGGCAGTCAATGACGATTTGATTTTTGCAATGTCTCTTGAATGAAAGAAACAAGACTGGATGAGATTTAATTATGGTCTAAAATAACACCGAGGTTCTGATATTGTTGGGGAGGGAGCCAGTGTAATGACTCCTTAGTGAAACACCCAGGACCGAACTCAAGAAGCTCAGTTTTGTCACGATTGAGAAGGAGGAAATTTGAAGTCATCCACTTTTTAATAGCAGTGAAGCATTCAGTAAGGTAGGAGAGACTGAAGTTGTTTGGCTTGACTGAAGTGCAGCTGATTATCATCCATACAGCGATGATACGACATGTCTTTGAAACTGTTTAGTAAATGACCCAAGGGTGACAAAAGAGAACTAGTCCAAGGATTGTGCCTTAAGGGACTCATTCAATTCAATTCAGTTGAGTTTTGTTCATATAGCACCAAATGCCAGCAACAGTCACCTGTTGAGGACATTAGTTACTGATGTCGATTCTGTCTGTCGGAGCAGCATGATGAAAACAATTTTAAGGCAGTGCTAGAGATGCCAACCCAATTCCATAATGTGTCAGTGAGAATGGTGTGATCAGTGATGGCAGATAAGCAGCGATGTCACTTAGTTACTCTAATCTGACTACTTTTTTCGGTTACAGTAATCTAATGCGTTACTATTTGCAGTCCAGTAATCAGATTTAAGTTACTTATCCAAGTCACTGTGCATTACTGTTTTGCCATTTTCCTCAATAAAAAGTTATATTTTCTCGGAGAGTGACATCTGGCCAAGGCGACAGTTCGGTCCCGTTTTCAGCATGAGGACAATAACAGCACAGCGACACAACGTAAAAAATTGAGGGAGGAGAGAGGCACGTGTTTTCTAGCTGCAAGTACAGGCACTACTGTGAGTCTGTGTCAGCTAAAGATGACAATATCACAGTTTGTTGTGCACTCTGTGCTGGCGACAAAGTTCTAACTAGCTTCAAAAACACTACGTCAAATATGAAGAAACATCTGGAGTGACGGCGCAGTCAAACTTACAGAGCGAGTTCCACCAGGTGGAGCTAGCAGCGCTGCTGCTAATGCACGAGCCCCCCAGCACCCAAACAACCAAAGCTGGACCTCAGTACAGATCAGGAAGGGTGGGAGAGCTGAAGGAGCTGGTCGGACAGTATGTAGCAGAGGAAATGCTGCCCTTAAACACGGCCGAGGCAGTGGGGGGGGGCTGCTATTGCTAAACAGAGTGCAGTCAGCCTGATTTACGAAAGTCTTGTATATAAAATGAAGAAATTACCTGTTTTTCAACAATCTTTAGGAGTTTGTGTTATTGTACCTACATTATAATCAATCCAGAGCTTTTTGGCCACTTCAGATATCTTTGTAGAACTGCGATGTTGTATTTGTGGTAATTTCTGCAGCCTTCTGCGCCAGGTTTGGTTAAAAAGACATTTTTAATGTCAATGACAGTTTTTATCAAGGTAAAAACAAATAAATAAAAGTCACTTTGCCAAAAACTGAGTGCAGCTTCTACCTTAGGATGGACATGGTGTTTCTCACTCACAATGTTCTGATATCATTGATGAGGAAGATGTTTGACATGTTTCACAGCCGTTTAAATACAGGCCATCATTTTTTGGCAGACAGTCACTTTTTGGAACACAAGCGGCAGCTGTTGAATGTAAATAATACATTTTTTATTTATAGTGTATATATATTAAATAAAATAAAATAAAATAAAATGTATCAGTGCAGGTTTCCACTACTCTGTACATTTTAATGTCTTTATAGCTTAACTATTTTGTTTATATATGTATAGTTTAGTACTCATATCGTTGGCACTCTCACTTTGTTGTTTAGTTACTGTAGATTGCATTTTTCATGCTGCTGTTACATAAGAATTTCCCTTGCGGGATCAATAAAGTATCTATCTATCTATCTATCTAAAGTAACTTGTAATCTAACTTGGTTACTTCTAAAATTAAGTAATCGGTAAAGTAACTAAGTTACTTTTTAAAGGACTCAGTCAGGTAATCAGATTACCTTTTCAAGGTAACTATGCCATCACTGCAGATAAGTCGCGCAGAACTAAAATCAAATGTTCACCTTATAGGGGCACAATGAATATCGTTGTTACTTTTACTTAATACTGTTTCGATTTTGTTGAAACCCAAATTGGAATTCATCAAATATATTATTAGCCTAAAGCAGTCCAAATAACTGGGCCACAGCTGTCTCGAGTTTGGAATCATCTAAAACAGTAGGATCTAGGAAGGGTTTTTTCTTTTTAAGTAGACGGATGCAGATTGCTTTTTTAAAAGTAATCTGGCATGCACCCACATGATAGAGATCGACTGATTATGAAGAGGAGCCGGGGGAGAGATGACAGGAAGAACCTCATTAAGAAATTTGGGAAAAATGTCTCTTGGGCAGGAAGGAGTGCACATATGAGAAACTATATCCAGGAGATCTGTCATCAAAATTGGATAAATCTCAGATAGCAGGTTAGGCTGACACTTGGACAGGTTGACAGGTTCCTGGCTTGAGCTGTGATCTGATACCATTGATCTTACCAGCAAAAACATTCAGAAATTTTTCACAACCATCAGACGACGAGGCAGGAAGACCAGGCTGAGCGGGTGAAAGAAGTTTTTTGATGGTGTTAATTGAAAAATGTAGGGTTGAGCTATAATGCAAATGGAGGTTTGTGTTTTTCCACCTCCGTTGAGCTTTTCTGCTCTCTCTCCTATGATGGTGAATATAATCATCGATCCAAGGAGAGGGATAGGAGCTAATCTGGATTTTAAAAGAGGCTAAGTTATCAAGACCTAATGTACACATATTGAACCAAATTTAAACAGGAATTATTGAGATTTGAAAGTTTAGGTGTTGAGATGGAAAAATAAGAGAACTGAAGGTCTAGCTGCTAAGTTCTCATTAAAGATACGAGTGTGTGTATTTCTCCAGGAATACAAAACTGATTGATACATTCGTGGTCAGATGGTCAATGAGACAGACAGGCAGAGAGTGGAAAACTCTAGAGACCAATTAAATGCTTCTGCGATATTAAGAAATTCAATGACAATACAGTTAGAGGAATTATCAGTATGTCTGTGTAGGTTCTCAGCCATCCGGGTCACAGTGGTCACTGGAGCTTGAAAAAGGCTGACTGGACTTCTCGAACATGTTTCACCCTCATCCAAAAGGCTTCTTCAGTTCTCAGAGAGAGAGAATTATCAGCAGAATTATTAATATGTAAGTTAAAGGCACTGACCAAAATGAGCTTGTCAAATTCATGAACAGCAGATGAAAGATCTGAGAACTCATTTAGGTATTCAGGGGGGGGATTTAGGAGGTCAGTGGATAGGAAAGCAACAAA
>VUQK01006934.1:1732-20235 GCA_015106715.1 Bujurquina vittata | reverse complement strand
CACAGTTATAGTATGTTGTAACAAGGGTGGCAATCACTTTTTCACACAGGGCCATGATGGTTTGGATTTTTTTTTACCTTTACTAATAAACACCTTCATTTACAACTTGCATTTTGTGTTTACTTGTGTTGTCCTTGACTACTGTGTGACAAACATGCAAAAAAACAGGAAATGAGGAAGGGGGCAAACACTTTTTCACACCACTGTACACATACACACATATATACATATATACATACACACATATATACACATACATACATACACATATATACACTTATACATACATATACGTACATACCAGCACTTTTAATGTTGTCAAATTGCTCCTCACTCACTCTTTGCTCTTAGTTTACTCACAGGTAACTGATATTTCCAGCCATAAAGCAGGAGTGGGCAGGCTTGCAAACTACAGTGGTGAGCACCACATGCACATTATTGCACAAAAAACTGAAGAAATTATTGTAGATCTCACATCAGTTGGAGATTATCCCTCTGTTGCCGCACATTGCCATGACATCACACAGGTCCCTTCAGGGGCCACAGTGATAGTGCTCTTGCTTGGCACTGACGTGTGGAAAGTGTGTGAAAATCCATCAGTGTCCCCATTTTCTCCAGAGACTGAGCGTGTGGTGTCTGCAGTAATATTATGCAAATCTTTTATAGTGCTACTGTGGAGTCCATCTTATGTTTTGGCATCACCAGCTTTTTTGGAAACCTGACAGTCAAGTCTGAAGCTCAAATTTGTAATCTGGTTAATACGGCAAAAAAGATCATGGGAACAGCAACACTGATCACTCTCCGTGGCATTTTTGAACAGTCCACTGTTCAGCAGGCTAACACGATTTTAGCTGATTCTGTTCAGGCTCTAGGAGGAGGTGCAGGGTTCCTTTGTGTAAGCATAATGGATATAAACCTTTTTTTGCTCCACTGGCGGTTAAACTGGGAAATGAATAGAACATACAGAGAAGTAGGAAGGGTTTGATGTAGCATTATTATTTTTAATTATTTATTTACTTGTATCTTTATTCTAAAGCCCATATTTTCTAAAGAAAAAAATCTGTTCAGGTTTATGTGATATGTGATACTGTTTGATATTTTTTGATGCAGCAGTTGCCTAATCCAAGGTGACCTTCTCCTATGGGTGACAATAAAGTGATCTTATCTATCTCGTCATTACATCTATTATAGATATGAAATGTTTACAAGTACAATTTGACATCAAAGTCTTCACAACTGTGAAGTTAGTCTTTGACAGGTCAGATTAATGAGCCTCACAGGTAAAGACTGTAATCCAAGAGCGTAAAAGTCACCCGCATTCAAACACGTAGCACAGCAGCAGTAAACTCATCACTTATAATGAATTATCTGCCATATTTAGAAAGTATTGATCAGGATCTGACAGCAGATGACACTGGGCACTGCAGATAGGTGAGCTGTCACGGAGTGTCACAGTTTGAGTAATACAGTAAAGGTCTGAGTCCTTTAAATTTTACTGAAGTGTATATGGGTGCATTCCCATAACTACATAAAGGATGCAGCCTCTTTAATTATCAAATTAACTTTTAAAGTACGGCTGCCAAATTAAGAAAACAGTATCCTAATGCACAATATGTTTCTTAATATACTGTCAGGTCTTTTGGTTAGTGTTTAACTTTGAGAGAGTACTGTGACTCGCTGCATCATCATTGCGGGTATGTCTAAATGCTGTTACACAGAATAATTAAACTGATTTTTAGAATTGTAATGAACTTCACCACAAATGCTGTTTGACCAGTTGGTTGTTTATAGTTTTGAAGCAATGGTCAGAGGCCCTGTCATAATGAAGTGCAGTTCCTCCAGGATGGGACTGACCCTAGCATGTTATAAGATATCAAGCCTAATTAATTTTAACTGAACAAAATGCAATTCATATCACAGTTGATATGTGCAGTCTTGCTGTGGTTGTAAAGTATCTCATCACAGTGTGGCTTGTCACAAAAACACAAGCTATATAGTATAAATGTTAATTATTGAAACTTTTCCAGTTGGGACAAATTGCTAATAGTTAATAACTGCAAATTTTTATTACCTGAGTTTTCACACGATGCCATTTTTTTTTGCCTAGTCAAAAGAAAAAATATCACACTGTGCCACTCAGCAGATTAAAGAGGAGCTGTTCAGACAGATACGTGTTTTTTTTTTCTGCAAAGCGCACTCAAACACATGCACACGTACTGATTAAAGCATTATGGGGCTTGTTACGAATGCCCTTCTGAAATCAAAGGTAAACAAACAAAAATATGTTTTGCAAAGATCTCACAGAACTACAAAAAGAGAGAAAGAATATTGCTTCTGGCACATCATATGATTTGTACAATTTGTTTGTGGGTTTGTGTCCCCCCCGAGGAAAAATGAATTTTGACTTAGATCCAAAAAAAAAATCCAAAGATTTTTTTATTTCATTGGGTTTCTTGCTCATTTTGACAGGTCTGTGCTATGGCACGATTCCAGCTATCCCGTATTATTTCCCTGCACCTTGTTTGGAGGTACTGACTGGATGTTAAACTTAGCTGACATGTTTTCTCAGATTGTGAATCAATGCAAGGAAGTTTGATACATCCCACAGATGTAAAAGCTTTTCTGACAGTAGGCTCCTACGATCGGGGTCAGTGCCCAGTCTCCAGGCTGTCATTTTAAGATGCTCTTTAATAGCATTAAAGAGCTGCTTCATCCTTCTGATCTGGACTTATCTGGCAGCAGGGGATTTCACTCCACTGTCACTGTGCTCAAACCATGTGCTCCTATCTGTCTGTGGTTTTATTTCTGAAACGGACAAAGTGTGTACATTTTTTTGACATGGCTTAAATTGTTTGTGCCATTGTCAGTAAAGTTTCTGCAACATCAGTAATTTTGTATTTTTGGTCATGCTCAAGCACGGGAGGTAGGGATTAAAAGGTATTTTTTTTGACAAGTTTTTGAAACCAACTATCCATCTGCCATTGATGACATAAAATACTGTCATTTTATTTAATCATTAGACTTTGGCCAGAGTATGCTCTAGAATAAAGGCTCAGAAAGCAATGTTGATAAAGTCTAAGTCTTCTTCTTTCTGCTTGCATTTGACAGTTCACCCAGCTTTTGAATGGATTTCACCACAGTTGTGTGTATATATGGTCCCTGGAGCATATACACACCTACTTTGATAATCTCTGAACTCTTTTTGTGTAACCACCTGGTCAAAATACTTTACACCATTTGATGGATTGGCAAAAAAAAAACAAAAATCCATACATTCAGACTTCTCTTACATGTCCTATACTGATTTGGGCAGGCTTCTGACTCTTCCTTTAGCCTCTGAAGAAGAAAATATATTCAAAGGCACAAATGTTAACAAGATTAACACAGATGTTCATTCCTCTCAGGATAAATTGTCATTTTTTATGAATGCTTAACATTAAACGTGTTGCAGTTAAAACTTAATGCTAAATACTTTTTAATGACCAAGTGCCTGATTAAAGAAATACTTCTCGCAGCCCTGACACTATCTCCCTGTTCAAAACTGACCACATTAGACTGCATAAACTGAGCCATAGATAGATAGATGTTACTGTTCCAGTCAGACCATCGTACTATAGACATATATATATATATATATATATATATATAGTACGATGTATATAGTTGTATTTTAAAGAATGACCACCGTAATGTGGTTAGTATGTGGCTATGAACTGACAGCCACATTACCATATCTGGTTATAATACAAAACACTTTAAATCCATTTACATTTACTTACATCTCAATTCTTTCTAATTTATTTTGCATGATAAACTTAATCCGGGAATGCGGCTAACTGGATATGAAGTCAGTTACCTCAGTAAGCTATGAAATGGGTTTAAAAGTGTGAGATCATGAGTTTGAGTCACCCTTGGGCTACATGTTGTTCTCCTAATTTCTTCTATCAAGAATATTTTGTTCATTTTGTTTTATTCCAAACAAAGAGATGATAGGCAAACGTCCCCTGGATTTCCTTGATAGGCAACTTTTGCGGTGAATATTTATTTATTTATTTTTTTCATTTTAGTATTTCGTGTGTCGGACTTTGTTTTCTGACTTCCTTAATTCTCAATGCTCTACACTTTTTCAGCGATAGTTTGTTTGTTCAGCTTTTTTAGACGGAGGGATTCTGTTACTCCACAGTCCTCTTCAGAAAGATGTATGATAGAAACACTTGTGTGATTTTGGCAGTGCTCCTCTATCGAGCTTCTGGAGACTTGGAGTCAATTTGTCAGCCAGTATTTTGGTATAGCTCTTGGCATTTGTGTTGCTATGTATAAATGCCATCTTTCCAATACTGCCTACATTTTTGCAGCTCATATCATCACACTCCCACTTCTGTGTTTCACTGTTAGGGATGGATTATTCATTTGTTGTTGTGGTAATAACTAACCCCTGTGCTAAATCTGTCACTATGCAAGGGGATGACTATACAATTACTGCTCAGTCCATGGTGCCATATTAGGAAGATCATTAATCACCAATATTAGTGTATTATTTCATGCCTTTGTGAAGTTCAAGCAGACACATTTTTCAGTTTTCCCTGCATGACAGACTTCATGCAGTTAACAGGCTCACTGGAAATCACAGGCCTACTTTATTTCAGTGATTGCAGGTTTGTGTGTGACTTTTCAGAGGAGTACTCACTTTTATTGTATTGGCATTCTAATGTGGGGCTAGTATTTTCAATAATTTTTTACTTATGTTGTATATGTGAATGCACAAAACTAAGACCGTGAACTGTGTAACGTTATAGCATATTCTGTTATCATTCCCATTGTCATTTTAACAATGTCATCCATTCCACATTAGGCAGTTGTGAAGTAATTCTGGTCCACCTATACTAGGAATGCGTGTGCAAAAAGTGAGCACAGTGTGGTTGTCCTTTTAAAGTGAAGGGTCGGTTGGATAATGTAGGTCTCATACTGACAGGCTAGGTTGTGTGTTGCCTTTAATATGGGGCTGTGTTTTAAGGTCAAGACTTCTATCTGTTGTCTTTGCCAGGTCAGGTGCAGAACAGTAGCTGCTGGCATTGTGCACGCTTGTGTGCCTGCCAGTTTCTGATAATCTCTGGATTGAATGTGATTGTTGGATGATATTGGTGAAGAGCTGATTCCCCAGTTAAAGCCCAATTCTCCAGATGTTTGAGGTTAGCTTTATATTGGCCTGGCAAATTTTTTATTTAGAGCCGTTCGGTGAGCCAATTGTCACCGAAATATTCAAGTCTGTAGTTATGATGGTGTATTACACACTGATTAGGGTATGACCTTCGAGTGTTTTTTTTGTAGACTGTTTCCCTGCTGATCAGAGAATTGTGCAAGCACATTAGTCACTGCTGTCTTCTTTTCCTCATGACCTTGGGTGATGTATTGCTTTCATTATCTGCTGATGTACTTGGGATGTTCATTATGCAGTGTTTTGATATTGTGGTGGTGTCTTTCTGTTTGTCTGGCTTCTCTCCAGGTTTAAGGACTGAGCATGTGGATGAGCTGCGTGTCTTCCTATTGGTCTGCGGCCTCAGAAGAGTCAAGGATCCCCTCTATTTGGTGGAGGTTTTTTCAAGTATGCTGTGAAATTTATCATGTGATATTGTTTAATTTATTTCAGCACATTGGCTATGAAATGCAGATAAGATACACATCAAGCTGGCTAAAGGAGGAAATCAAGCTATGAGATTAAACCAGTCCCAATCCGTGTCAGTTCTCAGACCCCATCTATCGTTACCCAATTTGATACCTTACTAAAAAATTTACTCCTTTATTCAAAAGTTATTTTAAGTCACTAACGTGGTAGGTGAGTGTTTATTCAAAATGTTAATATTATAGTTTGTTGACAGGATAGAGACTAAAATGTAAGGATGGATGCCAAGTAGCCTTCTAACATAACTATGAAGTGTAACATTAGTTACATTAGTTTAAGCAATATATAATCTTAGCCATTGCAAACGTTTTAGCCTGTGGAACATGCAGTACTGTAGGTGACTTCACAATGGCTGTCACCTGTCTCAAAAATATGATAACATGTACTACAGAATAACAAGACAAAGTACTTCCAATGTACTCATGGCACTGTGGACGTTACACTAGTCACCATCGTAAGCTTTCACTTTTTCCTGTGCTTATGGGCTTTGTTCTTCTTATTGTTCTTCAGCATGTAAGGATAGATAAGGACACTTGTAGGTGTGTGCTGACCATGCTGGAAGAATTGAAGCCTCTGTATATACTCCGTCTATGGCACCTATGGTACCAAAGGGGAAAAAAAACAAGCACTGTATCATAGGTATTGGTTCTGGTGATATCCTAAATGTACACCAGATAAAGATACCACATCAAATCGTAAATAACTGAGTTCCCTCAGACAAGCTTACTGCAAGAATTGTTCTCCAGACAAGCTCTTCAGGAATTGTTCTCCAGGCTCCTTGAAGGACATTCAGGCAGACTGAATGTCTTTTTCCATGGCCTCACCAATCTCCTCCCACACCCGAGTTTTTGCTTCTGCCAACGCCCGGGCTGCATTCCACTTGGCTTGCTGGTGCTCATGAGCTGTCTCAGGAGTCCCACAGGCTTACCAAGCCCAATAGGACTTCAGCTTGATGGCTCCCTGCACCTCTGGTGTCTACCATATGATTTGGGGATTACCATCATGACAGGCACCTTGCAGCCACAGCTCCATGCAGCAGCCTAACAATGGAGGTGCAGAACATGGTCCATTCAGACTCAGTGTCCTCGGTCTCCCTTGGAATGCTATTGAAGTTCTACCAGAGGTGGGAGTTGCCAGGCATTCCCAAAACACCTTCACTATATGTTTAGGTGTGCCAGGTCTGTCCAGCGTCCTCCCCCACACCTGATCCAACTCACCACCAGGTGGTGATCAGTTGACAGCTCAGCTCCCCTCTTCACCTGAGTGTCCAGCACATATAGCCGCAGAACTGATTATATGATTATAAAATGATAATCTACCTGCAATCTAGGGTGTCCTGGTGCCACATGCAATTATGGACACCGTTATATTTGAAAATTGATGTCCATTACAGCAGATAGTGTATCGCGGAGAACAGAGCAAGGATTGCTCCCCAGTCAGCGTGAAATAGAGTTTATCCACCAACAGGATGAGAGACTATCTGGACAAAAGGTTAACTGACATCCATCATCAATACAACAATGAGTTAGCCGTCCTCTAGATATTTGGTTATTTTATTGGTGAAATAACCAAATATATTCATGCGTACTGTGCTCTTGATCAAAGGTTTTGTTTATCTTACCCGATATCGTTGTAGCTCCTGAGATACCTACCAAAGGACTTAAAATTACCTTTATGGTAGTTAACGCGGCAGGAGCTGTCACCAAGGCCACATTTGCTATGATGACATGTGTAACTACAGCGAGAGATGGCCTTTTTAGCCAGCTTAACCTTATAGCCTTTCTTACTGTATTTATGTAGGAAAACTGTTGTAGAGGCAATGTCCTAATCAATTAGACCCCCACAACTGAGTTTCATCTAATTGAAAGTGTTTGTGTAAGTGCAGTGGGGCAGCTCATTCTCATTTTGTCAGGTCTTGCCTTCATGGCTTTTATGGTTTTTCATTTCATCATGGAAATCCTGTATATCGTATAGATATTTAATATTTTTGGCTGTAATAATTGCCTCTATTTAACATGAATGGTTTCTTTTTCAAATTTCCCTATACTGTCTGTGACTTCCATAGCATGCAGTTATTGTAATGAGACAGCACTAGAGGGCGTCAACATTGTATATTAATAGTTAGAAGAGCAGTTAAATTTTCACATCACCATTTTTGGAATTAGCATGTACTGTCCACGTGCTGAAAAATGACACCACAGTGCATTAAACAAGGGCAGCTTGTAGGAATCAATGCAAAAGCAGCTTCACTTCTTTTGACATGTGTTCATTTCTTTTAATAAAACAAACTGTGTTGTTGTTGTTTTTTACATTGCCAGTTATATTTTATGTTTTTCAGAGTGGCATTGTGAGAATCTGCTGAATGTGTTAGTCATTATTGGGCCCCAGGTAAGTAAATAGTCCTTATACATAGGTCTGAGGTGGGGGTTTTGTTTGTTTTTTTTGGGATGTTTTTGTTTTTTGCCATGTGTCTCACTCTGTTCTCTCTGCTGTCACTCTGTGTACTGTTGAAATTACCTAGAAACTTCCCCCAGGAATTGAGGCAGCCTCTAATTGGATAGAGCAGAGATACGGGCTTTAGTTGTTATGCTGGAATTAACGGGCAGTGCTGGAAGGAAATGTCTTCTGAAAACTGGGGAAGGGTCAGCTGTAGTGGTGGTTTGTTTTTGTGTCTGTCTCACTACTTGATATACTGATGCATTGCCTGCTTCTGATTAGCACTTGCCTTTGGCTAATGACCTGTATAGAGCACATTTATTTTAATACTCATAAATGGGGATGTGTCTGCATGCGTGTTGGCAACTTAAGTTACAGGTTTGCTGCCCTATCACGAATAATTATATTTCTGTCCTGTGTATCTCCCTGAAAACATTGCACGCTCAGGTACAGGCTGTGCAACTTCATGCCAAACAGTACAAATAAATAACAGGAACATAGTAATTGAACTCTCACAGCCTGCTAAGAATGCATCAATCAACTAGTCCGTCACCCAATCAAATTTGAGTTTTTTTATTTATATTTTAAAATAGAAAAACTATTTTTTTTTTATCCAGTTTCAGTTTTTTGTTAAAATCGATGTCATATCCGAGGGAACAGCAGCAACCTCAGTTCTTTTTTTTCTGCTTTATTTCCAGTTTCTCGTCCATTGTTTTCTCCGTGTGCATGTCTTCATCTCCTCTTCCCCCTGACTTACTTTGATATAGCATCAATGTACAGTACTTTAGCGTCTGTTCTTTCTTTCAAACAGTGGTCTCAGGCAAAAGGTACGTTCTGCTTTAGTTTTGCTCAGAAACAGCTCAATTAGGCATGGCCACAGGCTTGTGTGCACCATCTTACTGCCGCTTCTTGCTTCTTGCGCGGCTTTGCTGCTGTTGTTTGATGAAACGGTTCAGTCGAAGCAGAAACATGTGATTCATCCTGACACGTCTGAATCACAGGCGTGTTTGTTTAAGGAATGGAAAGATGTTATTAATTTTATTCTAAAAATGTTTTTGTATGACAGCCAGATTCCCCCTGCGTTAATTTAAGGATTTTGTTTTTTTGTAGCACAGTGCCAAGCAGATTAAAGAAGTAGAAGAAGAAAAAAAACAAATCTAAAAGTACAAAGAGGAGCTGTCGGGCTGTCATGACATCACAGAAATCAGTACCGCTACTTCATTCAAGTAATAAGTGCGCTGGCTTTGCAGCATCTGTCATTAAGAGGAAAATTCAGGTCAGTTTGTCAGCGATGACACATCTGACTTCTCTGTAAATGGGCTTTAAATTACCAAATAAAATAAATCCAGACAATTCTAAAAATGCAGTCTTAGCTTTTGTAACATTAGCAGGCTTTGCACTTTATTTATTTGTTGACAACAAATAAATTTAAATCTATCTTTCTGTAACAACAGTGGAGGTATGACAGATTTATTAGAATAACCAACATTGAAGCCTTCTCCTTATGGCTGAGCTTGTTTTTCTTAGTGCAGGCTGGGCTTAAACCATGTGTGCTTGCCAGCAGAGCCTACGTCCTGATCTGTCCCCGACTCGTTTTATGATTTCTGTTAAATCCCAGAAGTTCCAGGATACAGTTATTTATTTTTTAATACGTCCGCTAATTTGATGAAGGCATTGCGTGAGCTATAATATAAAAGAAGCAAAGGTAGCAGCATGCTTAGTAGCATCTTTGACCCATATTCCTATGCTTTGACTTTACTGTCTACAGGCTAATGCATATAAATCCCACGTTGCAATTAATCAGATTGGCCACCCTGCCCACCCTGACCCCAATCTCTTAAAAGACAGGATTTCCTAAGAATGATTTCTCATGATAGAAGTTTTTAATTATGTCCTTCTTTATTTGATATCCGTGCGATTAGGGCACTGCAGGCATCCGTGATAAATACTGATTTTCTGACAGAAAAGTGGTTTTACATGTTTTGGTCATTTTTGTATCTTTGTTCTGTTTTGGCTTTTTTCTTTCTCTTCTCAGATTGACCCTGTGCTTACTGCTGAAGTAGAAACAGTTGTTAAAAGGTAGGCCTTTTTTCTTTTGTGTTTAAACCAACAGGTTTGTCTGTCTAATTGCCATGATTTACCTTCTTTTGAGGCTGCCCGCCTTTGTGTTTATTTCATGCTGTGCACAAATGCATTGAAACAAATGTAGCTTACACTCATCCTAACATAATGTGAACAGAATACAAAGTAGCATAGAGCGCCAAGGTCCTCTTTTTATTTTCCGTCCTCCCACACTCAAGTCTCGGCTGATCTTTCAGTTTTTCGCCACAGGCCTTCACCACAGCAGAGATCTTTGCGGCAGGAAGCTGCCCTCTCTGCTTAAGACTTTACCTGGATGCTCTGTTCATGTCACACATAGTGCAGCTGTGTTTCTTTGCCTGAGCTTGTCACTGCTGTTCAGCATCATTCACGCCTCTGTGAACCCTGAGTCACACCAAACTGAGTTTTGCCACTGCTTCTACAGAACAGCAGGGGTCTTCTTGGCCCAGGAGAGGTGCCAACAGGAGCTTCACGCTGCCATGAAAAGGTGCTTCGCTGTGGTCAACAGCTCTATTTCAGAGGGCATGTCAGCAGCCATCTTGGAGGTAAACATCTTCGAGGGTTATGGGTAATTAGACAGTAGGGAAATAAGATGTTAGAAATCAGCAAGAATTATACCGTAGTTTGATAATGGTAGTTTGATTTATCAGCGCATCTACTGAGAAGCATTTTTGAAAAATCTAAACCCTGTGAATATGTCTTACTGTTTGTTGTTGCGCTATAATGTTATCTGGCCACTTCAGGGACAATTACCCAAATTAATTGCTTGACTCCAATCTTTCCATTCCTGAGCGAGCAAATCCTCTTAATCTTTTTTAAACACAGCAATTAAGACAATCCACAGTAGGCTTAAAGTGTTATTAGTTTGTTAGCATGTTTCACTTAACAAGGTATTATCTTGTGCAGATTGTTAATTCTTTAAGTGAACTGAAGAGCAGAATGGCACTGCTGTACAATATCCAAAGTGCTAGAGTGATTGCTTCTTAATAGTGACAGAATAGGCAGGAAACCTTTGCCTTTGACTTCATGTTTCATTTTTTTTTTGTGTTTTCTTCTCCTTCACCAGGCCATGGATCTTGGGGTACCTGTGCTGGCTAGAGATATTCCAGGAAATGCAGCTGTGGTACAGCATGAGGTCACTGGCCTTCTGTATTCTTCCCCTCAGGTATAGATTGACTGACCGGCTCTGTAGTTAAGCCAAGCGCTGTAGTCCATAAACATACAGATTGTTTTTATGGACTACAGAGAGGATAAACTGTTGCTAGGGCTACAGGGACTCCTTTCACCTCAACTGACCAGAAAAGTACACACTCATATTAAGTAGTACCAACACACTGACGACAACTGGAGGATTTTATGTCCTGCTGTGTTATAAAAAGTCTCACACTTTTAATCAGAAAAAAAAATCTTAACTTTGCATCATTTTGTAAACTTTATACTAGTTTTATCAGTCCAATCTAAGCAGGTAAAATATAACAAAAGGCACCTTCTTCTGTTATATTTTATTTTATGTTTCCTCAGGTGCTTGGATTAGAATCAAAAAGTGCACCCTTTAGGGACAGAACAAAAGATACCATATTACCACATAGTGATGCAACAATTAGCAGTAAGGTGGAAAGTAAGTAATCCCCCTTGAGAGCTGCTCAGTCTGATATTCAATAAGGTTTAATGCAATGGGAGAGAACATAGGATAAGGCCAACTGGCAGGGCTTAAGCATTGTATTTTCAAGCCCATGCTGTAGCGTGATGTTGTTGTAATGGTGAAGATAATTCCTCTCTGCACGTGTGTCACACAGATGGTTGCAGCAACTTGGGTCAGATAAACGAGGACCTCAGCCAGGACTGATGGGCAGTGAGCGCTAGTCTTTGAGCCACTTTTGCAGCACCTCCCATGCAGGAGTTTGTGCATGCTATAAAGTCGTTCCTTATTTGTTTACCCACAGTATTTCTTGTTCTTTAAGATGCATTTACATGAGGAGTGTCAGTATTAAGAAATGAGCCGAGCCAAACAAACACAAAAGCACTCATAAGCTTTAAGCAGAAAAAATGGTCCGGCCTGTCGGGCTCTATAATTTGCACCAAGAGTGAAGTGAATAAGCGTGCCTCTCGTAAGTTGTGCTTTAATCCTTGTGCTGAGGATTTATAGCCCTCATACGTCCATACAGAAGAGTTGTTTCCCACCGAGAGCCTCTCCAGACATAATCACATCACTTGAAGTGAAGTAAAGCAAAATGGCCTGCTGACTGGCAGTGGCTAAAACTTTGTGTGCCCATTGGCTCACTGCAGCAGTGAATGTTGGCTGTCATGTTGCAAGAACACTTCAAGGCACTTTGACTTCATTTTGTTGGAGGCTTCTTACAGCCTGCTGGGCCAGCAGATGAGCAACTAGGATTCTTGATGCTGAGTGGATGGACCTCATTTCAGTGACTAGGCAATGGTGTTATTACTCCTTTTTTAACTGTTAACTGTTCTTTTATCTTCATCTTTTCTCCTCCATGTTCCCATCACGGCTGGTTGTACAGTATTTTTTTTTAACTGTATCACTTCGTTTGTTTTTCTTTTTTACATAAGCAAATGAGAGGTGGCAGCTATTAGGATGGAAAAGGGGGTCTATTGGGCATCCATATTTAGATATGGAGCCACAAATATCTCCTTCCTTTGGCTATGTAAAGACACTTTTGAAGTATTTGCTAATCAGTGCACAGGCTTCTATCTGAGTTCTGTTCTTGTGCCTTGGATTATCGTTTTTGCTTTAAAAAAAACATATCTCCAGGCACCTTCACTGGCAAGCTTCAAGTGGCATTTGGCAGTGAAGGAGACTAATTTTGCCTTTATCCTTGCCAGGAATTTGTGCATCAATCTCAGAGGCTGTTGTCAGATCATGAGCTGAGAAAGAGAGTGGTGAGGAATGGAAAACTCAGCGTGGAAATGCATCATGGCGTGAAACAGGAGAGAGAAACTTACCAGCGACTGGTAGACACTTTGCACTGAGCACATTAAACCACAATCTGTACACTTCCTCAGGGGTTTCAGCAGGAGGGAAAAGAGCGTTACACCACTGTATCTATGTTGCACAGGTATAATTATGGCAGGTGTCTGTTTGCATAATAATCCTGTTTTATCTGCATTACCGAACTGAAAATTATGCTGAAGAGTGCTTTGAACCAAAGACATAAGATATTTATGATGCACTGTTATTTATGGTCTAATTGTGACAAAGGGACAGATGCTGTGTTTATTCATTCTGCTTAATAAATGACTGGTTGTTGATCTAAAAATATTGTGATAGTTTGTCCAAATGAAGTGCAAGATCTTTCCAGGTTATACGACCCCTTTCTTTTTTTTAATAAAGTGCAATGATTGGGTTACACAAATTGCGTGACCCAGCAAAACTTTGTTTAAAAGGTTGAAGGGCACAAAAGGTCCTTTTTCTTTTCTCTTAAAAAGGTTGATTTTCAGAACATACTGCGCCATAAGCAATATAACAAAAACCTGTAAAATCAAGATTAGCATTAGTCCAGGCAGTCCACAAAGCTCAGCCACAATCCCAGCATGGCATTGCTCAGCTGCTGCTGTTCTCTGTTTAAGCCGCTTCAGCCTGCTCACACTTGCTGCACCCCTTCAAGCCGCTTTGCAACAGACCTTCACCCCAGCTCAACTTTTCATGCTTAACTTATCTAAAATATCTGTTTTCACTGATGCCTGGTTTGTTCTTGATACTGCGCTCACAATCTCATGCAGTCCACGTATACGTGCGGAAAGGTGGGAGGGTTCCCAGAACAGAGCCGTGTTTCCAAAGGTGAAGTACTGCAGATGGAAAGAATCCTTTTTTTTCTCTTCTAGACTATAATGAAACAATATTTGTGTAGCAATTCAATAACTCAAGTGGCTGGTACTCGACAGAAAATTAATAGGCAATATTGAAGATCATTCTGTTTTAATTTAAAAAAGCAACTAAAAATTAAACCAACTTAAAATTACAAATAGATCTTTTATGTTGCATAATAGAAAACACCCCTTTTGGTTCTTATTATTTTAATCAAAGCCATTATGTCTAGTGAAATCAATATCAGATTTTGTTGTGTATTACAACTGATTATTGATATATTTGTAATTTGGGACACTTTCTCTGTGTGTCTTTGTATTGTATGTATATATCAGCATGTGAGTGCAGAAATTTAGAAGTAGATGTCCACATGCAGCATAAATATTAGGTGGCTTTGTGTAAAAGGAGTCCATCAGAATCAGCCATCTGAAACATGATCACACATCTACTATCCAGTATTAACAATAATATACAGTACATGTACATGTAAAAGGCCTTGATAGGTAATGAAATGTGGAGGAGGGCAATTTTAAAATCACAAATTCTTGACAGTTTTCAGAGTTGACAAAGGCATTGAGGTGATCAAAGCCACATCTGCTGTACATGTGAGGTCTGATCAGGTTCTGTATTATAACGGGTCCCCAGGCTCTGTGATGGGCACTTGAGCTTCCTCCCCACGACTGTCCTCCTTTCCAACCCAATGGATACCGTGGCCATTCTCCCTGGGTGGGAGATGTGGTGAATGTTGGCGCTCTAGTGTGGAGAATGTGGTGAATTGGACTCTCTTTCTCTTGCTGGTGGGCGAGTGGAGGGTCTCTGTGTGCAGAGGTTTGCCTCTAAGGGTGCCTACGCAGCTGAGGGGAGAATCTGTGACAGAGGCCAGGCAACTGGGCCTCCTGGAAAGAGAGTCAGTCTTATCAGGTCCAATGTCAATCACAGTAGTTGTAGTTTGGGAGTCTTGCTGGACCGGGCTGCCTGGCACGCTCATCACCAGCTCAGCATCTGTGCCCAGCCATACCCAATCATGCCTGTGTCCTGTGGGTTCCTGGCCATGAGAGGGAGGTTTCTTGTGCCTGAACTTAACAACATATGAGACACAGTTTACCAGAAAAACCAGGATGGCCAGGCAAAAGACACCCAGTAGAGCATACATGCCGATCTCTAAGTCTGATAGAGGTCTGTTTGCCAAAACCTCTTCGGTACCAACTTCTACTTCTGTTGTCCCCTGCCCAGGTGTCTCCACCTTAGTGGGGAAGTTGTTGTAGTTTACCAGATTCCTGGGAGCTTTCACTGTACTAGTGAAGCTAAAACTGCTCATGTCCTCCACTATCATATTGTCTGACCCGTATCCTTTGCTGCTCTCTCCAGGACTGCTCATTAGACTGACATTAGCCACAGTGGTGGGGCTGCCAGGGCTTCCTGAATTACTGGTCTTACCCACTCCTCCGAGGCTACCGCTGGTTATCAGGGTTCGTTCTGTAGATTTGATGGTAGTTGTGATCTTCTGCATGGCACTTTCTTCTCTATCTGAGTTTGGCATGCGCGCCGGAGGATCCTGGGACGGTTTCCTCTGCCTCCTCTTACTTTCCACTTCGGCCCCATTGTTCCCATAGTTACTTCCTTTGTTGCTAACAGTACTACTGTCAAATATTCCATCTGATCGACGAGCGTTCACTTGAAATTTGACCTTGAGGGTCCCGTTGCCTACGGCAAAAGTGCTTTTGCGTTTGGACTTCTGACAGGCCTCACAGATGGACATCTCTACTCTGACCAAGACTCCCTCACCCTCTCCCTCTGCCACCACCACTGGTGGCGTGTCCTGCACTGACACCACTCCCTGATCTAGAGACGTCACTGTCACGCGGAAAAAGGCTTGATCATATATGTCAAGAGGCGTCTGATTGCCATCACTGAATTGTATCCAAGCACTGACCAAAGCTTCCTAAGAGAACAAAAAAATTGCGGAAGTTGTAATTGCACTTTGAATCTAAAATGTATTTTAGAGACATATAAAAAAGAGAGACAGAATGTTACCTGTTTGGGATTTTGTAGAACCTCTTGCGTGGTTGTGGTAGCCAAGATGGCCCTGTTGCTTCCTGGACTGAGCTGTAATGTCATGGAGAGGCCTGTAACCAGCTGAACCCCCAGCTCTGTAATGGTCACTTTGTCATCCACAACTTTGATAGTTGTCTTAGCCAAGATGGCATCAGACAGTGGAGAAAACACCTGTCAATAACATCAGATAAAGTCAGTTTGTAGGCTGCCTGTTACCTGCTGTCTACTTAAAAAGGAAAGCCAAGTCATTCCACGATCTGACTAGCTGCTTATCTCTTTTCCACCAGTGACACTCCTACGTCTAACTTGGGTAACATAAAGCTGCGTAATGTTTGGTTCTACCTGACCCTGTTGAAATGTGGGCTGGTCAAAAGGCAACAAGTAGGAACTGGCACTGTACCAGCAGCAGTATTGTGTCAGTAGACATAAGGTATATGAAGTTGGTCACAAGGTTATTCCAAAGAGTATTTCAGTTTATTACCTGGATGGTAGTGGTCCCAAAATCTCGCCCTGACAGCACTCTTCCTGCCTGTAGCCTTGCCACTCGAGTGTCCTCCACCTTCATGAAGTACCGAACCAGCCTTGTGACATCCACCTGCCAATCAGACCCCAGGAAATACACCTTAGGATCCCGAGGGTCTTCTTGCTCTGCCATGAAATGGGTTAGCACCCTCACAAGGGCGTGCTGAAACTGCAGCATACATCCCTTCCCCTTCCGGTCATCTTCGTCACTGTTCCAGCCAGTTCTGGGATACAAGCACAGAAACATACGCGCAGGTCAGCCCTATCACACAATACATGCTTTCACCTATACTAATCACTCAGCCCCGTCTCTTTGTTTGATTGGATCACATTGAGTTATTGCAGTGCATTACATAATGGAATCTAACCTCTAAATCCTTAGAGAGATATGATTTAAATTTGTATCAACCAAAAAAAAAAAACAAAAACTGCCTTTGGAAATCACACCTAGAAATCAAATAAGGGGATTTTGTTTGGTTTCATACCTTTTTGAGGTCAGGATGGGCACCCTCCAGCTTTTGATCTGGCTCAGCTCTGTGTCTGATACCTCAATCTGGAGGGGGAGCCGGGGCATCCACACATTCAGTTCGAGCTGGGCACTCAGGTAGCTGTAGGTAAAGTTTACCGTCATCTTCACCTTGCCCTTAATCTCTTTTCCATTCACGAAAACATAGTCACATCTGTCTGACACCTGGAGAGGAAGAGGTCACATAAGAAAGGAAACAATCCATCAGTACAGTGCCTTATCATTTTAACTTCTCCTATAATTTCAAAAAGTTTGTGTAAGTGTGGTTATGTAAACAATCTATATCATACTCAGGATTAAATTGTTGTCAGTGAAGGAGATATTAGTCTTCCTACTAGTGACAAAAAATAATCTAGTATTCTCATGAAAGTCACCATTTTAACACATCGGCCATTCTTTCAACAACAAATAGCCGTGAAGCAGTTTTGCACTGCATGTGTTACCGCAGTAATGTCAGCTGGCTGTAATAAACTACTTTGATGATCACCGGTGTGAGGCGTTAGGAAGAGGCAGCATTGCAGTTTTATGTTAATCAAAATATCATGTGGTGCAGTGCTGAACATCAGTCCTTCACAACCAAGTGCATTCATTACAACATAATTTCAAAGGTGACCTTTGCAAGTTTGGGCAAGTGCTCGAACATCAGTTTGCGTCATGTCAGGAGGTGTCCCTTGGTCTTCTCGACGGCTGCTCTGATTCTTTTGGCGAATACCATAATTAACAAAACATTGAAATCCAGTGTGTGAAAATGCACAGGGGAATATGAGGAAAAAACACTGACTTTGATAGATGACTAATGGATGAATACATATATCAAATAAGTTACATCTCACACTGGCGTGGACCCAGGACTTACGGAGGGTGCTGTCACTATGTCATGCTATTTTTTGCAAGGATCCTGTGTCACCATCTGAGCACTGCATCCATGAATGGAGAGCAGTCTTTCGAATAACCCCATCACTCATCATGTCAGACTCGCTGCTAACTCAGATGCAGTTGTATTTATTTTTTTTTATATCAAGCAGCAAATTTACAAGATGTGGCACAAAATCCTTCAAATAGAAAACAAAAAATTCCAATGCAAGCATAGAATAATAGACAGGGCTCATTTATTTTCAGTAAATATTTTCAACCGGTCATCCATGAGTTAAGGCAATTCGCTCATTTTCTTCTGAATTTTCGTTCAAATAATATTATGAACAATAAGTTAACAGGGAATGGCATCTTAAATGCGCCGTCTGCCAGCTCATCCCAGTCACAAGAATGTTCCTCACCATGTTTGGTGTCAAAAAGCCATTTATTTTAAAATGGGATTTGGCTTTCATCTCTGGGTAGGTTATTAAAGACGAACAGAAATT
>VUQK01006933.1:9830-26682 GCA_015106715.1 Bujurquina vittata | reverse complement strand
CACGGAGTAGCAGTTCAAGCACCGAAAGCGACAGTAACAACTTTCACTTAATCAGCCAAAGTCAATCACAAACTCCGAGCGGGTCTCTCGCTACTTTCACGCTCCTTTTTCTTTTCTCTCTCTCTGTCCTCCTTCCGTGCGCAACCACACCTCCACCAATCAGGTGTCAGGCAAACAGACAGGTGATCAAACAAATCTGCACAATATCACATTAACTTCTCTTTGAAATAACAAATTAAATAACAAATGTAATACTAACTTGGCATCTTAATAATCTTAACATAACTTCTGAAATTATAGCATTTACATAAATCACTTTAACCCAAATTCAGTTATATATATATATATATATTTATATCTATTTTCCACAGGGTTACACCACACTGTCGGCTCTTACCTGGCAAGTGACGGTCATATTTTAGCCACACCTACATGACTAATAGCAATAAATGGCCATTCAGCGAATGTTGACAACTCAAAGCAGGCGACACTAATCTGACCTGAAGGGCGCAAACACGGTGCTCAGGCTGAAAGAGCAGGTCAGGTCTTCATGGTGAGCACTCACCTTTCTGCAAGACAAAAACGTGGGACTCAAAGGAAAGGCACCAATTTTTCAAAAGAACACGAGTTATTTGTTCCTTAGAGGTAAAGTAACGTTCAAATTGTTATCTGTGGTCTGAAAGGTGTGATGTGAAAGCCGGAATGGATGTTCCATTAGTTTCCAGTTTTCCATCAGCAGCATGAAGCGCAGGTGATTTTGAGCCCGGCAGAACATTTTAAAATGACCTGTCAGCTGTAATGTGGCTGCATTAGCTACCTGCTGGATAATAAGATGAAGGAGCTTCTTAAAGGCTTCTGCAGCAGTCGTGATGGAAGAAGGAAATAAATCAAAGTGCAGTTACAGTAGCAATCGCTGCATCTTGTCTCGGTCGTGGTTTTGAGATGATTCTTGAGTTTTGGATTCTTAGTTTTAATGTCTCATTGTTGTAGCTGTTTTTTGAATGTACAATATTGTGGAAGATTTTTACAGGTTTGAAAGAATTTAATGAACAATTAATTAACTGTTAACAGGAAAAGCTGTCATTTCCTGTTGTTGTTATTATTTTCACGTCTTCTCTTTTTTTCCCACCGTTGTGCTCAATGGCAGGAGCGCTCGCTTTGGAACAAACGACTGATGCGGTCGTTCGTTCAGGGTGGAGGACATGTTGGGGAAAAAAGAGCACCCTGAAAGAGGGGAGCTAGCTGAAGCATCTAATCCCAGGTAAATTATACGATTATTGGGCCCTGAAATGAGCAGTCTGGCTGAGCGAGTCTCTCTGGAGTCCTGAGCAGAGGTGGATGCTGGCCAGCATCAGGCTCAGAGCCCACAGTTCATCCACTGACGCTGAAAACTGCAGAAAGTACGAAAAAGATCAGAATCAAACATCTTTGATTTGCACCACTGTGAATGTTTAAAGTCACACCTCTTTAATAAAACGTGAGCTTTCTTGCAGCTTCGGACTCTTTTTGTCATGAACAGTTCCTCTTTGGCTGGATTATAAAACGGAAAATGAAATGCAGCCTTAAACAGTTTGGAATGTTCAGTAATTCTCTTTCATTAGAAACCGGTCGTGGTGACTTTAAGGGAACGCATCAGCTCCTGATGCACGAAATATTCGAACTGAAAGCATTGCTGACATCTTTTGTGTAATTTGTTCCAACAGTTGGCGGAAAGCTTTGATTCACAGCCACAATTAAAGATAAAAATTCTCCAGGTGTTGAGCAGGTCGCAGCTTACGCTGTTATTTCACTTGCAGCACCAGTGTTGCATTTTGTGTGCGTTTCTTTTTTAGCCATCTTTTTAAATGTCTCTGGCCGGAGTAGCAGTGCTCAGCGGATTCAAACAGCATGTCGGGCGCCCCCTTTTTTGTGAGTGTGCTCAGATCCCGAGGAAAGGGTTAGCAGAGAAAGTGGTGATGGCCGTTATCGGGTTTCAGGTTTTGTGGAGTCAGCATTAACACAAAGACGGCCTGCTGTGCTGTGTGTCTGTTCACCCTCCTCACTGTTGTGTTGAATTCTCTTTCAGATTCGGCTTCTTTTTCACTTTGGATCCTTTCCTGACTCGCTGCCTGCTGTACCTCCACCTCTGTAAGTTTAAGACAGTGCTTTTTGTTGAACAGGTGCCTTCTCAGCCTCAAGGTAAATCACAACACAAGTATTAATTTAATGCGTTAGTTTGATGGTGGCATTAATGTGAGATGCTGCTTCTCCAAGCAGCAGTGCCAGTAAAACGTCATTGCACCAGAACAAGATGAGAGAAAAAGAGAAGTTGTAAAGACAGAGCATGAATGGAGAGAAAAAATAACAAAGACAGAGCGGATGAGAAGAAAGTGACGCAGACCTCTGCAGTACTGCTCCTCTCTGATCATCCAAATCTCAGCACGCTGCTGAGCTTCCTCCAAATGTCTGCCAGCTCTGCTCCGATTCCCACACAGCTCCAAATACCTGCAAATGGCCACAGGCTGACGAGCTGAAATTTCAGGGAAACACCTGCACGCACTTTAGTCCAGGTTTCCTGGTTGACAGCGAAAAAAACATCCTAATGAACCATTTGAGCACAGAAGGTTTTTAAAGCTGATGAATCACAGCATTCCGAATCGACAGCATTCCGAAGGAGGATGAGGACACTGAGGCTGAATGGACCCTGCTTCTCGCCTTCACTGCTGCATGGAGCTGAGGCTGGAAGGTGGCCGGTGCCTGTCGTGGTGGAAATCCCTGAACCAGATGATGAACACTGGAGGTGAAGGGAGGCATCCAGGTGAAGATGGAGTCCTATTGGGCTTGGTTAGCCTGCGGGACTCCGGAGGCAGCTGATGGGTACAAGCAGGGCAAGCAGAAAAAGGTGGACTGCCCACTCCGGGTCAGGGACGAGTTGAGGAGCTGAAGTATCTCGGGGTCTTGTTCACCTGTGAGGAGGGAGGGGAGCGGGAGATGGACAGGCAGATTGAGGCTGTGGTCCATCGCAGTGATGCGACAACTGAGCATGAAAGTGGAGATGTCGAGTTACCGGTCAAGCTACCTCCCTGCCCCCCTCACCTCGCGAGCTTTGAGTAGTGACCAAAAGAGCGAGATCAGGGAAAGAAAGCGGTGCAAATGAGCTTCTTCCAAAGGCTGGTGAGCCTCTCCTTTAGGGGAGCGGTGGAGAGTGCAGCCATTTGGGAGGGGCTCAGGATATTGCTGCTCCTCCTCCACATCAACAGGAGTGAGTTGAGGTGGTCCGGACATCTGATTAGGATGAATTCTAGGCGCCTCTTTGGTGAGGTGTTCTTCAGACCCAGGACATGCTGGGAGAGGGAGGCCTGGGTTTGTCTGCCCAGGTTGCGGCCTCTACGACCCAGCTCTGAACATACAATCACTACCAAACTGTGACTGTGTGTCTCTGTGGTTTAAATGAAACTCATTGTTCTTGACTGAAACAGAACAGCCTTCGCTGATGATAACTGGGGCTGTGGTTCCGTAATAAAGGTCTGACGGGCTCCATGGATCACCTGCTGTCTGTCCCACAGCTCTAATCCAGGTTTTGTTGTTTGCACAGAAGGTGGTGGAGTAGGACACACCAGGTTACAGAAACACTGAAACGGGACTGCCATCATATTTCTGCTCCGAAGTTATAAAGGGATGCATTTTAAGTCAAACCACCATCAATCAAAAGTCATTTTCAAATCCTCTTGCATTCATTTGTTTGAATATTTCTCCAGTGAAAGCCAGGTAATATATACTTAGACTGCGACCAGATTGACTGCTTTAACGTTTGAAGCACTTTGATGGACTTTGATGAATGACACAGTCCACACAAACCTCTGGATTTCTCCTCAGTCTCTGCCATACTTCGTGTTTACTGCAGCTTAGAAAGTGTTTGCATGAAGTCGGTAATGGTTATGATTATGGCATTGTGAGTGTGCTGGCTCAGGATTAGAGCGCAGCTACAGGCTCTTAGTTGAGTTGACTTTATTAAAGAGCAGATCAGTCTGTCTGAGGTGTTAAGGATGGCTTTGCAGGTTTGTAAAATGCTTAATGGGATTCTTTTGTGCAGCTTTGTGTGCTTTTAAAAAAAAATATTCATATTTTAAAGTCAGATGAATGAGGCTGAAAGCTTTTCTTTTGAAATATTCATCTTGCCTGAAGCTACCTTGTGATGACTGGTCATTAGCAGAGAGCCACTCACAACCTTAAAAACCATCTTAGAAACGCTGGTTTGAAATGATGGGAATGAGATGTGACCTAGAAAGCTTCAGTGTTTGAAGTCATTTCAGTGAAATGGACCACAGACAGCCAGCAGTTCACTCGTGGTCTGCACCAGCTAAAAGTCTATTTCAAAAGAAGTCACAGCCAGGTCGCACGTATGAATTTCATTTCCAGCAGCAGCACGCTGGCAGAGAGGCTGAAGCAGGTAGATGGGAAAGGGCAGTGGAAAGCAAAGCACAAGAGGTGCGAGCGAGCACAGACAGAAATCTTTCTTATGCAAAGTGCACGCATTTGATGCACTAGCAAATCAAACTGTCACAGTGTAATTACACTTAGCCACCAGAGTCAGAAAGGCCACACTAAAATTAAGCTCAAAGGTCAGATATTGAAACTTTAGATGCTGACATGATGTTTGCTGGCTGATGCTGCACAACAGCACCTCCTCACTTACCTGCAGAGCAGTTTCGAGGCCTCAGCCTTCAGCGTCAGCTCTCATACCGCTGAGCCGCTGAGGTCAAACACCACTCGCTCCGTGCTTTCACATTTTTAATTCTAAGATTGCTAACCCTTAAGCCAACAAGTCTAACCAAAAACAGATAAACCGCTATCATGAATGCACAGAAAATATCATTAAACTATGAAGTATAAGAAAATCCTCGTAATAGAAAAACACAGCTGTGAGGCCTGCTCTGTAGTCACTGATAATTTGCACTCTAATGAGTGCATATAAGGTGGTTCAAATGAAGGAAAAAGCAAACATTAGGTGTTTGATGGCAGCGCTGGACCACCACGAGCGGGTGGGCTCTTCTCAGTGATGGTTTTGATGGTGGTGCCGAGCACTCGCTGTCACGTCAGTCCAAAGTCTCCCACATGTGTTGAACTGCCTTTTCCTCTGGTCACGGTGACCAGCTGTATATTTATCAAACCACTCAGTGACCCTTCATGCCCCGTGGAGGGGGTGCTGTCATCTTGGAGGAGAAGAGAAAATGATTTTTTTTCATCTCCAGAGGCTGTGAACATGTTTCACCGTTTTCCTGTTGTAACTTTGGTATTTTACCTTCCAACTTACAGCCTTTTCTCTCTTTTTTTGCCATCCAAATCATCTGTCGACATAAAGCATTGATAAGACAAAAGAGCAGAGCAACAATGTGCAGCTCACATTTGGCAAAAATGCTTCAAATATAGCAGAGAAAACTACTGTTTTATCAGCACATAGGTTACTGAGTGTAACTGATGGGGGATGGAGTATGGGTGGGTGAAGTTATCCATCATTCATGAGCATGTCATACAGAGCACAATATGGGCGATAGTATAGCATCTATACTCTTCTTGATGCGACAGTAAACAGAACATAGAGAAAAAGGGGCCCTACGCATCATAATACTGTGAAATCAGAGACAGAAGCAAATTAGTAGGACAGGAACAGTCACCACAGGAAGCCATTACACCCAACCACAGAGATCCAGCCAGCTCAGAGCCATTTGGACACATCAAGAAAGATAAAAGTTTGGTGTGCGCTCTTTCACAACTTCTAATGCACTTTGTGTTGCTGTAGTTAGGCTACAATTCAGTTCCATTTCCACTGGGCTCAGTTTACAGATCAGTAAACACATACCAGTGCACACTCTCACACAGATCAACTCCAGCCTTTATATCAGCGCTTGACTTGCTGCACAAACGCAAACTTTGGAGCACATTCACACCACGATGCACAACAATAGAAGGTGGGACGAGCTTTCATCCAAAGCATTTTGAATAAAATGATTAAAATCAGCAGGCGATATTAAACCGTGTTAAGCAAAATAGCATTTTGATGAAGCTAATTAACTCCTCAAAGAGAACATGAGGAGATCCTATACGTGTGATATGTGAGCCAAATATTCACTGCTCCTGTGTGTGTGTGCGTGTGTGCGTGTGTGTGTGTTTTCAGCTGTGTGTCCACTGAGTGGTCCAGAGGGCGGTCGGGATCCACGGCCACAGTTACCTCTACATACTATTTGGATTCCTCCATCAGCTGATGGAGGAATCCAAATAGGGTTGATTCAAACTGGATCCACTGCTGTTGCTCCGTGAGCCTCCTCCAGCATTCCTGGCACTTCTCCACAGTCATGGAAACAAGCATTCACTGTGGAAAATACCTGTCTGGAGGGTAACTTACCTGTGGTGGTATTCAGCTCCCCTCCACTGGCCTGGTTATTCCTGTGACCACTGAAACCTTTGAAGCTGGTAATCTGACTCTGTGTCTGATTTTTGTCCTATCGTGACAGCAATATTTTAGTGGACAATGATCAAATAGTTCCACGTGCCGTCCTCCAGCAATGACACACCTTTTAACTCAGTCTGATAAATAAGGGTCATGCTGACGCAGTCATAAGGAACAAAATCATATGTTCATGTTTACCAAAGATGTTCAATTCTGACATCAGACAAAGAGCAGCAGAGAAATATCAGTGAATCAAATCTATCTTTAGAAACAAAGCCCATAAACTGGAGTTCAGGTTCACTTAGTGCGGCATCAGTCTGCCTCCATCAAGTCTAATCTTAACACAATTATCAAATGAAGTGAACAAGAATGGCATTTTATGATGCTTCTTAAGAAGCCTGTTAATGGATATTAAGGATGAGCTATATAGAGATGATCTGTGGTGGAATATGAGAGACGGAGACAAAGAGAGTGGAACAAGATGCTTTTGTCCTTAAATCATTTTCAGTGTTTTCAGTGTTTGCTGTGGAGGAGGCCGGTGTCGGATCTGCATTCAGGTCCGCTCTTCTTGCACCTGCCTTCATGCTTAATATGGGAAACCACAACGCTGCTCATCTCCATACTTATTATGTTTCTGCGAGCAGATATAAACTGTTCTGATTGCTCTGATGGCATCATGCCCCCAATTTGTAAGAACAAGGTAGCAGGAGTGGCTGTGTCCTGTGGAGCTCCATGAACACGTTTATGTGAGGAAGACTCCTCGTTTACATCGACAACCTGGACTCTATCAGACGGAAACCATTCAAACCAGCGCGGTGCTTTTCCTGGAATCCCAGCAGTGAGTTCCAGTCTTTGCAGTACAATGTTGTGATGAGTGGTACCATGCTGCACTGAGGCAGGAAACCCACAGAGACGAGGCTGCTGTCTGCAAGCGTTTAGAGGCTGAAGAGTGGTAGTTTCAGGTGTTCTGTTTGCATCTTTGCATTTTATTTTTTTCCACTCACTGATTAGTTTAGTCTTAACTCACTTTTGTGTTCACGCTTGTGAGGTGTGTGAGGTTTAGTAAAAGATGGTGGTCTGAATTACTATACCCTCCTTTCCAGGTGCTCAACTTGATGTGTGTAAATGAGCCACACCAGCAGCTCTAAAATAAGTGGCACTGATCTCTTTGAGATGAGACCAGGCGGGTTATTTAGACACAAACCCAAGAACATGTGATGAGAGTTCTGTAAAAATGCTCATTTTCTCTCGTTCACTCTTTGGTTTGTGCTCATTTTCCAGCTTCATGAACTAAATTCTTCAGCCATGTGTGGGTTTTGAGAGATGGCGACTGAAGAAAGGGAGGAAAAATGTTGCTCACGCCTGATGTACACTCTCGGTTTTGCTTTGAAGGACGTTGGTCGGCGCTAAAAGACATCAGGAGCGGCACCCTCGTTTAACAAGTTCACCACAGACAAACAGGAATAATGATGTGGACCAACACGCTGTTTGTGATCAGACTTTAAGACCCCAAACATCACACAGCTCGCTGTCAGCGCACACAGGCCTAATTTGTCTTCTCCTAATCACTCTGCACACGCCGAGAGCAACTTTCAGCTTCAGGTCGTTACATGCTGACGTGCGGTGTTTGGCTCAGTGTGACTCAGAGTGAGAGGACTGAATCCTTTTTTGCTTCTTCTCATCAATGTTTGCCATCTCCACTGAATACATTGTGGGTGAGACAATGGATCAGCCTTGGGCCATCTATCCAGCTGTCATGCACCAGACACCACTGATCACACCTGGACAAACCTGGAGGGATGATATTTGTCACTATAGTGTTGCTCTTAATTATAGTTTGACCTGAAGGTGGAAATCATTTTGTCACACGCAGTGTCTGATAAGATTTGCACGTGAGATAATAATGTGTGACTGCTTCACTGAGGCCTGCAGGTCTGATATGACATGTTCATCGTGATTTTTCTCCATTTATTTAACTCAACAAGAGGCTTCTCACAGGATACCTGCTTCAGGCATTTCTAACTGGGGGGAGACCCCAGAGCAGACCCAGAACACATCTGGATGATGTCTCTAGGCTGGTTTGGGAACACCTTGGTGCAAGTCAGTAAGCAAAGGTTTTTTATATAGCACCTTTCAAGAAAAGAACCCAATCCCAAAGTTCTTTACAGAGGTATCAATGAGGAAAAAACAAGAACAAAAGATGTCACACAGTCAAGGCTGCGACAAGAAAGGCAGCAAAGGTTTGGAATGGTCAATCCCCCTTAGGTTCCAGACCAGTTTTAGAAGATTTGCAGACTCAAGAATCCAGAGTGGTTCAAAAATATGGGTGGGGGCCTCACATTGAAAGGCCATGAAAGTAAGAACCAAGATTTTAAACTGAAATCTAAACCAGACAGGAAGCCAGTGCAGAAACTTTTAGCAATGGGGTGATATGAGAAGATTTATGAGAGGGAGTTAAAAGCCTTGCAGCAGCAATATGGGCAGATTGGAGGTGATTAACAGATGCTTCAGACAGACAAGAAAACAGAGCATTACAATAATCCGAGCGAGAGGAGATGAAGGCACGGACGAACATCGCCACTTTCTGAGACAACAGTCCTGAGCTTAGCAATATTTCCTAAATGGAAAAAACGAGCGAGTCAGAGACTTGATGTGAGCATCAAAAGACAACGAGTGATCAAAAATGAACCACAAATGAGCTTTTGCAGTCTAAAAAAAAGAGAATTGGAAAATAATGCTCTCAGGAGTGGGAATTAGACATGCTTTCTCGTCTGCGTTAAGCTGCAAGTTATTTTCCATTCAACCTTTAATTGCATTGAGATAATCAGTCAAAATGGATAACTTATCCAGTGTGTTTAAAAGAGAGCTACAGTTGAACATTGTTGGCATACAGATGACAAGAAAAAGTGCTGATAATATTACGCAATAGGAGAATATACAACAAAAATATCAAGGGACTTATGCCAGATCCTTGTGGGATGCCACAGGATATCACAGCCACATCTGACCGAAAAGTGCCCACTGAGACCAGAAGTGAATACCAATCCGAGGCAGAGGCAGATGTCCCTGCTGTGTGGTTTAACCTGTGGAGTAAGATGTGATTTCAGACCTGAAGAAGCCTCTTGCCTGAGAGATGAAATGTCTTCAAAAAACTTGAAAGTCGCCTTTTTTGAAGACCCGGGTGAGCAGTTTCTCAGCCTATGTCAGCAGGTAAGGTCTGAGCCACATCTGAGTCTCTACAGCATCAACCTGATGCATGAATTCATAAAAATATTAGTGTTAGTGTTAGCTCTGTAGGTTGTTGGAAAATGACACATTTTTGCACGTTTTGCCTCTGTGCAGCACCACCAAACAATTAAGTTGGGAGTGAAGTGCGCACTTCTTTAGCTGTAATGCAAAATCTGGCCTTAGAAAATAACTGGATATCACTCAGTCGTGTCGGTTTAAGTCAACAGATTTCAAGTGTAAGACACCTGAAATCTGACTGAGCATCATAACTTTTGAAGTCCATAACATAAGAACACAATCACATATTGAGCCCAGTTGAACTTTCTGTTATTGTGATCGAGCTGTGCACAAAGTTTAGGCGTCACTGAGCGTTAAGTGTCATCACTGTGGATGCACGGATGCACTTTGGTTTGTGACGCTTCAAGGATTCAGAAACATAAATAATCTAAAATATTCATTTACACATCTTTCTTTGGAATTTTGTGATCTGAATGATTTTGAATCCTTTGGACTTGTCTGCAGAGGGTAAAAACACCTGCAGAGGTAACATCTGGATTAACCTGAGTTTTCAAATCCATTTTCCTGGAAAATCACATTTGTAAGCGACCCAATGAAGCTCACTCTGAGGACTGTGAGCGGTCTTTCAGGAAGGCGAGCATGTTCAGAGGTACTGAAAACGTATTCATGCAGAGCTTTGGCTTTCCGCAGAGCACTTTGTGACTCCCACGACAACACAAAACATTAAAAAGAAAAGGAAGAGCGCCGCAGATGCATTTCATTCTTTAGTCTGTGAACAGAGACACAATTCTGATTATAAGCAGCCACAGCTTCCTTACAGTTGTTATTAATCACAGTAAGATTTGCTCATAGTTTGAATGAATGTATGTTTATAATTTTTTCTTTTGTTCCAGGAATGTTCGGCACAGCCAGGATCACAGCTGGAGAAATGAGGCTAAAATGTCTTCCTGCCAATAAAGATGCATCTACTGTAGGCAGCACATTACTGTGCAGCATGAATGATCAGACTTCCTCTACCTGTGCCTGAATGATGGGGCAGTGACATTCACGAGTCTTCATGCAGTCTGCGGCTCTTCTTCTGCCAGCTTTCTGTCCGAGATTGCTTTTAGTCTGGGTTATTTTTTATTTTTTCCATAATTTGTACGATAATTTCTTCTTCCTGTCAATAAATAAATGCGGCCTGCCCATGTCTGCTCAGCTCGTGCCAACACTGCCTCCTTCAGATGGAATCAGCTAAAGCTGGGTTCAGAGACGCTGGGGTGACTTACGTGGATCACGTGACCCTGAACCCACGCTGCTGGGTGTTTCCCATAATGCACTGCTGTCCTGTCTTTCACTCTTTGCATCTATATTCTACACGGGCTACCTGTGTGTCTTCTGCTGTAGGTTTCTTCTTCTCTCTTGTCTTTCACTCGGATGAGTCACAGCAGACAGGCTCCGCCTCTAAACGTGCACTTTTCTTCAGGCTGAGAGTGAGTTCAGCTCACAGAGCATGTGCGGATTGTGCTTTCTCTCTGATTTTGTAACATAAACGCACAACATCGGGCACCCTGAGACAACTGCTGCTGTGAATCATTTTATATACATGACACGGAAAGTCAAGCCAAAGATGCCATCAGCTAAACTTGTTTCGTGGCTGCTGATCTGATACAATGCAAGCACATAAATCAATAAATCACTTTTCATTTAATAAAAATCTTTTGTATGTCCAGAAGCCTGAGCAGGTTGAAATCTCCTCACTTGATGTAATGATCATACTGTGCATGGGTGGGTGTTTGTACGTTCCCTCCTCCCGCTGGAGCTGATTTTCTGTTCATTTGATGATATCAGACTCAAAGGCTGCGACGGCCTCACAGATTCTGTCTGATTTAGTGCACAGGTACGCTGGCCTGCTGCCTGCTGCTGTTTCAGCAGAAACTAAACAAGCACACTCATGGCTTCGTAAGTGAGCGCCTACTAATATTTGGGTGGCTGTAGCTCAGGAGGTACATCAGGTCAGCGGTTTGATTCCTGCCTGCTCTGGGCTGCGTGCCAAAGTATCCTTGGGCAAGATACTGAACCCCAAGTTGCTCTCTGATGCAAGCGCTAGAGGATGAATGTGTGTGAATGTCAGCTAATAAAGCACTTAGTTACATATGGAAGTGAATGGGTAAATGTAAAATAAGCCCTTTGAGTGCTCAGTCAGAGTAAAAAAGCACTATATAAGAACTAGTCCATTAACCATTTTGATTTACATTTAATTAAGAGGCAGAGCCACTGTGGTATTTTAAACTGCTTTTTCATCTGCTTGAGAAACACTGCTTACCTCACAGCTGCTCCAGCAAAGCTGAACGCCTGGTTGAAGCTGATATTGGCTGCTATTGATAGCATTTAGCATCATTTGTAAGGGCTGAAAGTGCAATGAGAGCAGTTTGTTCTGACACTAATTACTTAAATAAATAACAATAAAACCAAACGGAACTTTTCCCGCTACAGGGGCCCTGTGGGACCATGCCCCTACTCATAAAGACCATGTGAGGTCAAGGTCAAGCTCAAATCCAGAGGTCAAAGGGCAGCTCGTGGCAGGTTTCTCCGCGGTTCACGTCAGCAGGAACGGGTCATGTTCTCAAATGAAGTGTGCCAGTGACGAGAGAGAGCGAGCGAGCACGGGAGGGGGGGCACGCTTCCTTCACTTCAGGGCTAAAGAGGAGGGACCAGATGGGAGCGGGTTAATGCCCGCTGCGAGCTCAGGCACGGCGGAATAGCGCTGTTGACTGCACGCAGCCCTCACTGGTCTCGCTCCGCGCAGCTTCTCCGACCATCTGCGGGCTCTCCTCACCTCTCCACCAGCTGTCTCTCCACCGTCCTCCTGGCTCTCTGTCTCGCTACCTGCGGGCGCGCATCGCCACCGCCGCTCCGGCTGTCCTTGCGCACTGACAAGTGTCCACGTCCCCGCGTCTCTGCTGCGCTCCGCTCGTCTTTCCGCTCCCGTGAAGAGTCCGGAGCTGCAGCCGCGACCTCGGGCTCTTTCTCCTATTCGTCTCCAGTCATCACCTTCGCTTTGTGCTCGGAGTGGAGAGCGATGTGACTGAGGCTCTTGGGGATTTAGTGTCGTGACATGCTTTCTGGAGCCGGCGCCTCCGCAGAGAAATGGTGAGTTGGACGCGCATTATTATGGCACATTAGGAGCAGCTTCTGCAGTTCGTTTGTTCACCGTGTGTGCGGCTGACCTCTGCGGTCACATGAGGACTACTACCTGCTTCAAATGGAGCGTATTGTTGACGCGGGACTTTGGGATGATGTCTGTGAGGGAACCTGAACTCTTTGGCAAGAGTAGCATTTATTTTACTTTACGTGTGAAATGCAAATATTGTGCTTTTCGTTCGCCTGCGCGCACTGAGACCCGCTTCCTCCCGCCAGGCTCGGCGTGGTCACAGAGATCTGGTTTGGAGAGTTGTCGGCCGGTGTAGGTGTGATCAGTGATCTATCGATACGCAGGCTGTAGATCCGCTAAATGGATCCACTGTGAGTGGATAAATTGTCAGCATGAAGCAGAAGGCTGTAAGGGATATGAAATCTCTGACATTGTTGGAGTCTGATAAGAGTTTCTTTCTTTTGCCTGAGTTTCTCCGTGAATTAAAGCTCTTTGGGGGGGTCTGGGTGTGTTTTGAGCACTGCTCCCAGCTAATCAGTTTCTAAATATGATTTAAATGTGGATTTCTGTGACTTTGGGGTCGGTTTTATTCTACAACAAAGCTCCCGGTGCCTGAATGAAAACAGACACCTGCCTTTGCGCAGACGCGTGTGGATGAAGCAGCAGGAGGACGGTGGCGGTTATTAAATCTGAACAAGTTTTCTGCTTTTTGCAGGAATCTTTCACTGAACTTCGGGCTGCTGTGTTTTCAGTGAAATTCACTAACTGGATCTGTTTAAAACTCTCAGTCAGCTGCAGCTTATTATTTGATGGCATGGCTTTCGGACACATTCAGAGTGGTTCCAACTTCTTTCACGCCTTCCGCATCTTGTACTTGACTTTCTTTTCCGTGCACTTAAAGTCTGCTGTTATCATTATTATGTAATATTTATGGCTCGGGCCAGGAGGGGGATTGGTGTGACTGGATGGAAGGTGCAGGTACACTGCGTTTGTGTCAGCGGCCTCACAGCTGGATCACTTACAGTTCACTCTCTCCAACTGTGTGAGGGGCCGGGGGCTGCTGCAGTTTTACAGGCAGAGTACCTGAGCTCATCCATCAGTGTGGGCACCAGCACCGCTCAGACTCACCCCCTTTTTCTTTCTTTCACTTCTAATATTCATTTTTTCCCATTAAGACTGGAACATAGCCAGTGATGAATGGCTCGACTGTGTGACAGTGTAATTTTCCCACTTAAAGCTTTGCTAAAGGATTTTAGGCCATCAGAGGGCAGCGTTCAGACTTAAAAACAACAAAGAGCGGCTGTCCGTTTAGTCCAGATGTTTGAGCACCAGCTACTCAGACTGTGGTTTCTGAGACTGAACATTAGGTGTTTGAACTCCAGTGCTGGAAGCAGTGAGATGAAACTGAGTGTGATGGTGTCTGTGGGGTTAATCATGAGAGGTGAAGTCTGAATGCTGGCTAATATATTTTGGTTTGGAATAATGTGCTTATCACCGGAGCGGAGATGGAGTGATGTGCTCTTTATACTCGTCCTGATTTTCCTTCATTCATTTGCAGCCACGTCTAAAGTGTCAGAGAACTGAATGCAGATGGTAAAGAGCAGTGATGTCGAATGGTCTCATGCACATTTTAAAGAATCTTCAGGACATGCAGCTTGAATAACTGAATGCTATTGGGCACAGGAAATTCAGGCAGGAGGGAGCCCCGTGCGCACTGGACTGCGTCACACGGAGAAAAAGAAAAAGGCAGCTTCAAGATTTTAGTTCAGTGAGATGGATGAGAGGTGGCTGTTAGATGGTGAGCATCATAACTTGCAGAAGAAGCACTTTAGCTGAAGGGTGTCTGCAGAATAGAAATTGCCACACATATTATAAATATGTAAATATTGTGCATTAGTAATTGCAACATAATGCTGAGCCACATCGTCCTGTGCCAGCAGAGCGAGCGTTGTTTATGTCGTCCAGGGAAAAGTTTCTGGCCTGCTGTCACAGCTGTGTTACTTTCATTTCCCCGACTTTAACCTCTTGATAACTGCATGTGTGTCGTAACAGTTGCTGAATGTTAGAGAAGCTTGCATGCTGAACCATCTTCATTTCAATTGGACTGGTATTCAGCCTGGCTTTGTGCTCATGCTAGCTGAATACTGTTTTCTAAGAAAGGCCAGTGTATGCAGATTCATTTGACACTAATACCAGTTTCCAGTGAACATGGCAGCTGGGCTGGGTGTGCACCATTTACAATGTGCAGGTAATTCTTTCCCGGAAAGGTCAGCTGACTGACTTGTCCTCCTGCAGTATTCTTTTCTGCTGTTTCACTCTTTTTGTCTCAGTCTTTCTGTTGTTATTTCTCTGTTTCCTGCTCAGGAACCCAGTCTTCCCATTCTTAATCCTGCGCGCAAAGTTTTGAATTGTTGGGAAAATTGGGTAAAGACGGGTTCAGCTGGGACAAATGAGATGAATGCAGCAAAGTTCAGAAAGAAAGTCGCTGCAGCCTGTGACCCCGCAAAATAAGCTAGTGCACATCTGGTCAAAGGATCATCCCAGATGTGACATGACTGGATGTTGGATCAGAATCAATTTCTGGATGACTTTATTCTGGACTCTTTTATGGAGGATAATACGGAGGCTGTAAATCCATAAACGTGCATGTGTGCAGTCAGGTGGAATCTCAAAGATCAGATGCAGACATGCAACAGACATCACAATCCACCATCCATCCAGTCTCTTCTGCTTATCCTTTTCAGGGTCATAGGGTCAGGGTCATAGGGCGAGAGGCAGGATACACCTGTACAGGTAGCCAGCCTGTTGCAGGTCCAACACAGAGACACAGACAACCATTCACACCTGTGGACAAGTTAGAATCACCAAGTAGTTTGAGACCTATCATAGAACAAGTCCTCCAGACCATATCGTTACGGTCACACATGCTGTAGTACCGTCGTCTGGAATATTACAACTCCTTTTACCTCAATAGAGCCTTCAGAACTCTGATTCTATAGTTTGGCCGAGGGTGCGACCTTGTTGTCTATGCGTCACGTAGCTGAATGTGTTACGTTGGCGTACCGTACCCCTATTCGGCCTGTTGTTCTCTAATCCATTATTATTATAAATTGCCTTTCATGATGAAACGTCTGTTCTTGGTCTCAGACTTTATCACTTTACATGAACCACAAAAATGCGACTTATAGTCCAGTGCGACTTATATATATATATATAACATAATTGCTTATAGTAAACTCTTTTAATGCCATGAACAACAATCTAATCTTGACCCCGAACCCGAACTTTTTGTATGTCATGTCAAAAGTCACACTGAAGCCCTGGGAGGAGGTCTGCTTGGAGCTGCTGCTCCTCCATATTGAAAGGATGCAGTTGAGGATCAGGATGCGTCCTAAACCCTCCTTGATGAGGGTTTCATGTGTAAGTGGGAGGAAGCCCTGGGAAAGATCCAGGACAACGTACAGTCTTTCCTGGCTGGTTTGGGAACTCCTGTTCCTGGGAAAATAGAGAAGACAGTGTAACATGTAAAGATAGATGACCTGCTATTTTTAACGCAATTCTGTGATCGCACCTCTTTGATACAAGTGAACTCTTTCTGCCAGCTGTGGAGGGTGTCTGATCAGGAAGGTAGGCGGCTCCTGCAGACTGCATGCCAAAATATGCTAGTTAGTGAACTGAAACTGTGCACAGTGCTCCATCTTTGTGTTAGTGTGTGACTGCTAGCGCTCAGTGTCTATTCTATGAATGTGCTTGTGAATGGGTAAATGTGGCTTACAGTGAGAGGTGCTTTGAGTGGCTGGTAAGTCTAAAAAGGGATTTCTGTCTGCTGCTTGGAGTGATCAGAATGAGCTTGTGCAACAATCCAGCAGTTTGGATCAATAACTGAATCTGCTGGACACACACACACACACACACACGCACACACACACGCGCGCACACACACTCACACACACACACAGAGGATCAATAGTCACTTGTCTCTCACACTGTCTGCCTGTCTCTCCCTGCCTCTACATCTGCTGGAGCTTCACACCTGGCAGAGTGAC
>VUQK01006930.1:25005-37012 GCA_015106715.1 Bujurquina vittata | reverse complement strand
GCGAGGCAACACACACATAGAGCCACACACACAGTATGCTCACTCACAAACACGCACACAGACACACACACACACACACACACACACACACACACACACACACACACACACAGAGGCGCTGCGAAGGCAGATATTGCTTTGCTCCGTCATGCAGAACCTTGTTCTGGTGTGTGTGTGTGCGATAGAGAGAGACGGTATGTTTCTTCTAGGACGTTGTGTTGCACAAAGTCAGATGCACTGTCAGTTACATGAGACCCATTAAGCTATTTTCAGCGCCAGGCCAAAACACACAAACACACATGAAAGGGAATTATTCAGAGTGCACATCTACTTCTTTCGCTCTCTGCTGTTATTAAACTTTGATTTGTCTCTAAGCGGCATTCATTCTCTAACAGTCTCAATTTTTAATGCTCATTGTGCTGATGAAATGTAATGATAATGAGAGCGCATGTGTGTACAGTAAATAAGTGCGCGCATATGAAGTTTGTGGAAATGCTGTGTGTGTGTGTGTGTGTGTGTGTGTGTGGTTGAGTCGCAGTGTGAGGGCATCTCTGTGTGTGCGCGCCCATTCTGCGCGTGTGCTTCAAGTTAATAAGTCAAGGTGTTAGCATTAGCTTGCGGGCTGGTGCAGGATGCTACAGGGAGAGCAGTGCTTCTCTGCTTCCTCTGCCATGCTGTCAGGCCTGAGGCTCTCTGTCTTCAGTGCACTATATCCTCCACAGATTCACAAACTCACTCTTCTTTCACTCCCTCAAGGTTCACCCTCATTTTCATCACTTTTTCTTTCTTGGGCAACTTTTCATTACCTACTTCTGCCTTCTAAAATTAGCTGCTGTGATGGCAGTATGTGCGGAGGACTTTGGAGTGCTACAAGTGATTATCTTTTCTTCTTTCTTTTTCCACAGAGGTGTGAGTGATGTAAGTTGTTATATATCTTGTGTGCTGAGCTAGTCTGACCTTGCAGGCAGACATCTTTGGCTCAAAAGCACAACATACAACCAATCTCATGAATCTCATTTCAAGTTTGCTGCTTTTCCTTACAAGGCTAAATCAGTCTGATATGTGACATATGTGACCCATTTTGATTTGTGTTTTTATGGCGTAACATGCCTATCTAATCACATCCTACACTATGAAATAACAGTGCAAATATAGGTGATTCTAAATTGACCAATGCTTGTCCATCTCTCTAATTTAGCCCTGCTAAGACTGGCGATCTGTTCCAGGGTCTACCCTGATATGCATAAGGCCCCAGTCACACAGACCTAAACACCAGACACCAATGATCTGGCAATCACCGGTCGCTAGGGGAAAATGTGTATTCCATGAATGGCTGGCGTGTTGGGTTGCTGGCAGTCTCTGTAAAATCGACTGCAAAAACTCCATCATTCAGGCCTGAGTGCAACGTAAACCGTAAAAGGAGACAGTTTGGCTTCAAAGTAAAAGTTGCGCCTTTTGAAATGTGATGACTGCAGCGATAAGCAGTAGCACAACTTTTACTTTTGAAGGAGAATGCTTTCCATTCCTGGTTTTGTGTTGTACTTTTTCAAGCTTCATGGTAGCTCAAAGAGTTAATGGTGAGTGTTTGGGCAGTTGCACAGCCAACTGGTCTCTAGGCCTGTGTGACTGAAGCCTAAGCGGTTAAGAGGATGGGTGGCTGGATGGACGGATTGGTTTTCCTGCATGGGTTAAAGCTTAAATACACTAACTTTTTGAATTTTGGCTAGCAAAAACAAAAAATGGCTTGAAATAAAGCAAACTCACAACAAACACAAAACCTTTTCATATTTTTGATCCTTTTATAAAGGCATTATTAGTAAATAATAATTTTTCATGAAAAATGTTTTAAATGTTTCTTTGTCCTTCTGGGCTGTAAACATGTTTTTTTTATTTAATTAATTTATTTATGGTGCTATAAAGAGAGAAAGTAGCTTATCTATGCATTTCAACATTGGGCCTGTGAGCATTGAAGTGCATTTGGAGGCAGCTTCAAGTGGCCTCTTGTTGAACTTGAACTTCATTTCACAGCCCTGGAGGTTGCTGCTTGATTATAATCCACTGTTTCTTCAAATGATTTATTTACATTACATGATTTACTCTTAATCTGAAACAAATATTTGAGTTTCACAATAAAATGAGGTTCATAGATTGGGTGCCGGATTAGCTCACGCTGTGAGCAGGCAGCCATACGCCTCAAGCCACAGCCCATTGCTGCATAGTTTTCTGCGCTTCACTGTTGCACTTTCAAATTTAAAAAAAGGCACAAAAATAGTTTTAGAGCCTTATTCGACACGTTCACAGAAACTACGAAAACATATCCAGGCAGAAGGAAGGTGACAGATGTTGAGAAAAAGAGCATCAATATCCTGACAAACTAATCTGAAAAACTGAATAGGCAACTTTTGCTCTCTTCTGGTTTTGTCTTTCATATGATTCTTTTTCTCCTGATTTGCTAGCCAAGCTCCTTTATCCATAATATAAATAATCGCTTAATCACTACCTGTTCAGCTGGTATTACATGTTACATCAATACTTTTAGAACTGAAGCGCTTCTATTGCATCCATTGCCGCTATTAAAGCGCCAAATAAATATCGAATATCACTCTTTACGCTGTTCTTCTTTCAAGCTTCCCTCTCACGTGTGCAACTGTCATATTAATTTTCTCTTGCTTCTATGTGCATCTCTGTGTACATATATTCCCAAATGTGTCACTTGTGTTTTCAGACTGTTTGATTTGACTTTCTCGCGCCCTCTTTTTTCTCTTGCCTCCAAACTTTTTTTAACACTATTTTTGCCACCCGCCTTTTTACTGTTCATTAATCATTAACATTTTTACTCTCTTTGTTCCTCCTCTGCATTTTTCATCTTTCTATTGTTTTCTTTTTCCCCCTGCTTCTCTCTATACAGTATATACTTTCCTTTCTCTCTCATGTGTCTCTCCATTCCTCCCCCCTTCTCCTGCTCTTTTAATCATATTCTTCTCCTCCACATTAATTCTGCCTCATTATATTCACCTTACTAAGGAGATTTTGGAAGTTTGCTTGCATTTGGTCTCTTTCTCTTGGTCTCAGGTGGACAGGGACTCATTATGCAAACCCAAATATCAGTTTAACCCAGTTACAGCATTGGCAGACACCTACACATATGGACACATTATAATTACTCCCCCTTTTTTGTGTGTCTCTCACTAAGCCAGGTTCTTTCACCTTTTACTCTCACACCTCTGTTCTTTTACACTGAATGTCCACAGTGCTCAAAATGTTAGGCAACTTGCCCTGGCTCAGAGGCTAGTGCACATGCAATTTAACTTGTACAACTGAAGTGGAAAATAGTTTTTGGCTGTGTCAGATTTATTTAATGTATTCATTGGCAAAGCCAAAACATAATACAAATTATTACCCAGTGGTTCCAAGCCTTAAATTCTGTCTGTTTTATGCATTCGACATTTGCCTGATGTTAGTTCAGGCAGAAGGACAAAAATGGTGAAGCAGTCCTAATCTTTTGGGGGTGGAGTGGGGTGGGCTTTAAGACATGAATATTACTTCAAAAAACAATCTGATGTACAGTTTAGCCATAAAAAAAATCATAAGACCCAAAAAGTTTCCCACTGCACTGTAATGATTCAGCTCTAATGGCACACACTCGAAGAAAAATAAAATTGCAACCTCTTTGCAACTAGGGAAAATTGCTGGTTGCCTGGTGATTGCATTGAATTTTTTTTTCACCTTCAGCTCCTGATTACGAGTAGTTACAATGACTAACTGCAACACCCTAAACCTCTGCATGACCACTTTCAATCAATGGACAGGTCGCCTGGCGGGAGGCAACTTGTCTCTAAATAATGGCCGGTTGACTCTTACTGACTGCAATCAGTCTCAGACAGTTTGCCAACACACTGCAATCAATCTGAGTCAGTCTGCACTGATGAGCGCAACGACTCTGTGACGCGTCTATCTGCAATAAGGGACTCGACTCAGCTGCTTGGTTCTAGTTATATTCCTACATAAAAGCAAGGTTGCCAAGTATGTACACATTTTTGCAGTTAAATCACCTTTTTGCAGCAACTACATCACTGTTTATGCAGGAATTTCTGAATTTCTGTTTCAAATCTATGGCTGGTTCTGGGTGAATTTTTGCACATGTGGACAGAAACAGATTTGCAACGGGTGGCAACAGACTTGTGATTTTTTGAGGATTTATCGGTTGTCATATTATCACAAACAGATGTAATTGTCAACCCCATGCAATCGCAAATTGATGGCAGACTGGTAGCAGCCTGACTTTATCTTAATGCTGTTTTATCGGGAGTAATTATCGCAACCAAAGTTGCTGTGTCGACAAGAAGAAAACAACATCTTCAAAACAACCACCTTAAAGGCAATGAGATCACAACATGGTCACAATAATTTCAGTTGCACCATGGTCTCCGTCAACTCTTTTCCCTAATGTAACTGTAACATAAGCACTTGTAAATAACACACTAAATTAATAGGGACTCATAATTTTTCACACTACTAAAACATTTTAACGTGAGCATTCAGAAGGTTGATAACTGCACAGCTACACATTACAAGTCAAAATATTTGTAATTTTTCCTGAACAAAAAGTTTTCCTGAAACTCGCCGGTCACTGGAGACCCCCAAGATATCACGTCAGTTCACAACAGGAAGTGGACATGCTCTGTTCCTCCTCGAGCTCACCTACAAAGCCCGCACCATCTGCCTGTTCACTCACCAGGTTCACATATACACGTGTGCCGCTCCCACTGGTCGGAACAACGACTGTGAGCTGGACAGGGAGATGAGATGCAGGGATTACCAACGCTGCAGCCAGTCTCCACTTTGACAGATCTAGACGGGCGGGGCAGAGCGGGGGCGTCCGGTCTCACACCCAAACGAACGCCCTGTTAGAAGAGAAAGCGAGGGTCATTTTGCCTTGACACGATACACAAAACAACAGCAGCTTTATTAATGTATTCACTGGTCTACCCCTGAGTCATTTTTAAGTTGATTTTTATGTCTTCATCGTAGGTGTGAAAAACTCACCTGTATGCATCCTCTTATTCCATTCAGAACCTCCCCAGAGCCCAACACTCCTCCAACATGCAGATGTTTCACCTTCAAACCATGAATCTCATTTCCCACTATCACTGTTCCCTAATGGGGAAAGAGGGAACGAGGTGGGGGAACAGATGGAGACAGGAAAGGCAAAGAATATGATTATTAATAGCTGTAAACACAATCAGTGCTATCAAGGATAAGAAAAAATCGTTGCAAGTAAAGGAAAGTGACCATCAGCATCCACAAAAATGTAATAAAAAAATGACGTGTTTATTTTATCGGTTTATAGGAAATTTAAGTGAAGAAGATAAGAATGTCCTATTTTCTTTTCCTGGAAGGATTATTGATTTTAAAAAAAATTCTGTATTTTTATTTACTGATACATCATTGAGCAGAGCCAGGTTATTATGAGGCTTGTGACAGTCAAATAGGAGGGGAGGGGAGAGGAGTGTGAAAAGGATTCGATTGAATGATTGGCTTCATTAAATAGAAGAAAACCATAATATGCAATCACTGTGGAGAAGGTCAATGCTCGAGTGATAACTCTGGCAGAACTATGAAGAAATGTTGACAGGCAACTTGGCTTGCAAGGACCACGAAAGCAAAATCAATGAGCCGCATTCATCAGCGTTTCAGCAGCAGTGGAAGATGCTAAAATGGAGGCTGAGATATGTCTGATAAGAGCGGCACACATGCCAAACCCCTTTCAAAGGCAAATGCCGTTTAATTGTTTCGTAATTTCATATTTAAAATGTTTTCTGCACCATTTACTCAGAGTGTTACTTGATGCACTTTGGAGAACAGCCCGCAGAACTGCAGGGGAAAGATGAAGACATAAGTTGTTGGCAGATGATTTAAGAAATAGCGCAGCATAAAAACACAACAAAGGCTTGTTTGTTTCTGCTTAAACCGAGCCAAAGATGATTAGAATACAGACTGCGAATGTGTGTGCGCTTCTCTGTGCTCATGTTACTGCCACATATGTGCACGCACATACGTTGTATGAGCGCATGCACGCACATAAACATCAAACAGACATCATCCAGTACAATCTGACACAATAATCCACCGGAGAGATTAGGGAAACGAGGATTAGGAGCCCACATCTTGGGGAGTCTGAAGCTATGCAGGATTATAGAAAAAACAGTATATGCTATAAACATTTATATGAATGTATGTGTGTGTGTGTGTTTCTCTGAGATAGGCTTTTGTATTTGTTTTAAAAAGGCGGGTTGCTGCATCATACTGTCAAGAACTGTTAGGCAAAGTAAGGAAAGAAGGAGAAGTAATAATGTGGTAAGAAATAAAAAGGAAGGACGAAGACAACAAGGTTCATCCTTGTTTACTTTTTCACAAAATATATCGATGACTTGCGATCGCATATTTGCATCTTTGACTCCTGAATGAGTGATGAACTTTGATTTAAAATGTTTGTGAGATTTGGAACATTACAAAGAGTATTCGGATGTGGGTTAAATATACTGGTAGCCAATAAATAAGAAAAATTAAGAAAAATAAACTGTAGTTGGGTTCTGATTGTAAAACTTCAGCGAATAATTCCATTCTGCAGAGCAGAGAAACTTTATTGGGCACCCGTTGACCAAGAACACCTAAACCTAGCCATTTCCTCTTCATCCTTTTTAAACAAAAAACTTTCCTTTTCGATAAAGCTTACAGTTCTTCTCTTATGGTACCGCAGGCTCAAGCTGCTGGAGGACTTCCTGTCATGTACTGAGCATTTCTTCTCCACTCACCTGTTTTCACTCCCAATATGATTATACATCACCACAGCATATGATCACATTTTACCCCACAGTTTGTGCTCTACCCTGTCTCTGTGTGGTCTCTCCCACCTGCCTGCCTCGCCCTGAACCCGAGGTTTCCTCCTGTTAAAAGGGAGTTCTCTTCCTTCCCACCATCACCCAGTGCTCACAGGTGATCGTCTGATTGGTGGACATTTCTCTAGTGTAGGATCTTTCATTTACAGTATAAGGCACTTTAAGGCAAATGTTGTTGTGAAATTTGTTTGCTTACATCAAAAACTTTTCATAGTTTAAAAAAAATGCTTATTTTAGGCAGTTGTTAAGCCTAATAACTGACTTTGACACAGAAAAGTCACCATCCCAAGCTACAATAAATTGTGGTCTTTTTTTTATTTGAGGGATAAATAAAATTGGTTGTTTATTTATTTAATTACTTTTTATTGAACACAATATTGACAAACGTGTTTTTCAGTATTCTCCTTCACCGCGTTGACTCAAAGCAGGAAGTGAGAGAGAAATCTGTGCATGTGGGGGCATTCTGGATTAGAGGAAATTAAATATGATCACTTGCCTGTATTCATATTTAATTCTTCAAAAAGCTCAACTGCATATTTCTCTGGTGATTAGGCTGAATAATATTGTCCATCTCATAGCTGCAGATTTTAATCAGACAAAATAAATTGAGAATTACAGCTGAAAAAAAAACTGCCTCTTTTAATTTAAACACAGTCAGTTACAGTTGGGAATCTGTTATGCTTGGTGCTACCAGAAAATTAATTGTTAAGGCAAATTAAGTCTTATTGATTTCATAAAGCAGATATGACAAAAACCCTTGTTATTCATTTAAATTATGCTCGCAGGATAAATTTAATACTTAATTTACAAGTTTTTAATACTATTTAAGGAGTCGAATTTTCTCCCCTTAAAAAAAAAATCCACTGCATTATGTCCCTCTACTGTAAACTGTAAAAACCCTCTTTGGGAATCATATCATAATTTGCACTACCTGATAGAGTCCAAAATCAAGCCGCAGTGTTGCGACATAGCGAGTCTCCCGGCCACTGCGAACGTCTCGCAGCTCCAGCTGGAGGTCGTGCCACCGACCATCTGCTACTTGAACCTGATCCAACCGCAAACGCACGGGTCTGGTTGAGCCGCGGGTCACCGAGAAGACCAGCTGACCATTTACTACCTGATGAAAGAGAGGAAAAAGTGTAAGAAAATCACATGAAAAGAACAAAAAAAAAAAAGGAAAACAGGGAGAGTGAGGAAAACGGATTCACTACTAACTGCATGTGTGTTACTGTATGTGTGCGACTGTATGTGTGCGACTGTCCGTAGGAGCGTGAAATCCAGTGTCTTGGCTTAGCTTCCCCCAAGATTCTGCTAATTTAAAATGCTCTTTGGATTTAGCATCCAAAGTTTAAGCTATATGCAATTATAACAATTCAGGGTATTTATGTTAATAAATTTGAATAAAAATAGCAAATAGATCCACATTAGCTGTTAGTGTAATAAATATGATTCCTCAGTGTGAATGCTATTAACACATTTAACAGCCCACATAATATTTGTTACACCGGATTGGAGCACCTGGTAAGCCTGAGCTTTAAATGTTCAGCTCAGATTTAAAGGCTCAAACTGGGTTTTAGTCTAAATGCAGTTAAAGCTTTTTGAGCTTCTGGCAAAGGTGGAAGGTTGGCGAAAGGAAAGGACACCATTTATCCTCTTTGGCAGAACTGACAAATAAAAAACTCCAGTCAGTGTTTCAGAGCGTGAAGCACAGCAATCTCCTTAACCACCTCCTTAAACCCTCTGCATGTTCTCCTTCACTACACCTATGAATTTACTCTTCATCTTTTCCTCCCGCTTGGCAGCTCCATCTCTAACATCCTCTGCCCAGTGTATCCCAGCTATCCCTCCTCTGTGCTTGTCCAAACCATCTCAGCCTTGCGCCACCTGTTAACTGGCCACTACATCACGCCCTCTGGTTATTATTGGCTCTGGAAAACCCATGTTGTAGCCTGACCACATCCTATCCGTGCATTTTATATGGCAGGCTAAGCCCTCCCATTTTGATTGACACCTCATTTGGAGGGTCTAGCCTGCCATATAAAATGCACTATAAGTCCCGCGGACGGGACGTGGCCAGCTAACAGGCTATACGTTTACTGCATGTGTGCGTATGTGTGTGTCTCCACCTGGAACACGAGGCTGATGTACTGGCCAGCCTGGGCCTGCAGCAGAGTCCCCTCACGTGCTCTCGTTCTGAACACCAGGCCGAGGTACCAGGGCGCGGAAATGGTTACGTCATTCTTCAGGTCCCACCAGAGGGCGCTGTTACCCAGAAAGCGATGGGAGTGTGTCATCACTGAGATGGAGAGAAAAAGCGCAAATAAAAAGTGATGAAATATACAAAACAACTTCCAGGTGGTACTGCCCCAGTGAATGACACAATTATCGGGAATCATTCATTTTTAGATGGTGACACATTTAGGCAAGTGGATCAATAGACTTTGCTAGGTAGTTGGAGATTGAGGACAAACAGCCCCTCACTGCATGGGCATGATGGGATTTTAATGCATGTCAGACCCAAACAGCTCTCTTTCTCTGTTGTTTAATTAACAATTAAAGGCATAAAATCCTCCAAAATTAAGTGATGAAACATATGTTACATTGTAGTCTCTCAAGTACAAAATAAGTCCCAGAACTTGTGAACATTTGTCACTGAGATCAATGAACATGGGTTTTTTTTCATTTATTTATTTTTCCCCAAGTGCATCTAGCCATTTTATTTCCCCTTAGAGTTGGACGTCTGAGCTCGCAATCAAGACATGCCAGTAAAAATAAATGAGTAAAACTCTTTAAACCACCTGGGCCACCAAATGTCCACTCGTAAGTGGGAAAGCTCTTAAGGTTTATTTAACTTCAATTATACACAGAAGATATAGCCAGACATCCAGTCCTCACATCCTAAATTTATTCTTAGCTCAGTGTGTTGGACCTTCAGGGCATTCGTAGGTCAACATTGACTCAACCACCACTCAAGTTAAAAGGTGTTACCTGGAGAATGTAAGCGATGCTAAGTTGTGAACAAATTAATGAGGCATTATTATAATTACAGCAAGAAAATAAAGGACTTGAAAATCAGAGCCGCAGATTAATAAAACCACTTGAAAACTATGGCCAGTTTGATCATCACTGAGACAGAAACCGCTCATTATTCCAGCAATGGTCTCACATGTTACTAATAATTACTGAAGTGGACCCAAAAAGAGACATTGTTAAAGGTTGCTATTACTGTAGTTACAAAAGCAGCGTGAATTGTAGGACCACAGGAAAAGAAAAAATACCGCCTCTTACCGTGGCTGCAGTCCTTCCCTCCGTATCCTAGGGGACAGTCACAGGAGAAGGTCTCCCAGCTCACCCTGCAGGTTCCTCCGTTCTGGCATGGGTTGGACTTACAGAAGGGGTGTTTGGCACTGCAGCCTATTGGAAGCAGTAGAAATCACTGAGGCTATAAAAAAATTAAGTGCAACATACTGTATCTGATAATCTTCACGTTGTCACTTTCAGCTTTATAACTCCATCCTCACTTAAATGCGCATTATCAAAATAGAGTCCAACTGATTTATTGGCAGGCTGATATTAACAACTGATGTTTGCTAATTATTGTTCCACGTATAAGAATTTATAATGAATGTAAAAAGTAAAGAAGAGATGAAACACCCTTCAACCATGTTGTCGGCGTTGATGTTGCACAGTGTTTCCGTCGGAGGGCACTCTGCAACTTTCCAGTTGGCAGTGTGTTCGGTATGCCGCAGACACAACAACCAGCTAGTCAGGCAGCGTAGATGAGTAAATAATTAACTACGAATAACAAATGAAAACTGTTTATGTTTTGCATGCCTGGAAAACAATAAAATCAACCAATATGTCAAATATCAGATTTTTAAAATATGTGATAGCAGTGTCAGTTTGCAGTATGTCGGTCAGTCTCTAATTCAGTCTTTAAAGCTTTCGGTCTAGTTAAAATCTTTGCAGGATACCCATGATCAGTTCAACTCCAAAAACACGAGAATTATTGTGCAACAAAAATAAGGCTTGAAATGTTACACTGATGTGTTCATGTATATAAAATAATAATATGGGGTAGTAAAACTTCTCTTCAAAATTCCTCAAGAAGAAAACCCCCAGACACTTTCCACATAGTCTCACAATAAAACAATAATGTATAACAAATGTATTCCTCTCATTTCACTTAAACAGATTTTCTCAATCGCTTTGGTGAGATTCTCACATCAAAGACATCATTCTCTCTACTCTTGATGCAGTTCTCGAATCAGAAACACATTCCCCCACCGACGTTAGCCTTTCTCATTGTTTTTGTACACACTGCAATAGTTTCTACGTGCACTTCACTGATAAAAGTTATTTGTTCCTGTGTTGATGCACTTCTCTCTTGGAATCTCACAACTCATCAAAACACACACACTCACAAACACACACACATAAAGGTATTTTCTTATACATATACATATATATATATATATACACACACTCAACAAGCACTTTATTAGGTACACCTTGCTAGTAACGGATTGGTCCCCCTTTTGCCTTCCGAGCTGCCCTAATTTTTTGTGGCATCAATTCAACAAGGTGCTGGGAACATTTCTCTGAGATTTTGATCCATGTTGACATGATAGTGTCACACAGTTGCTGTAAATTTGTCAGCCGCACACCCAAATTTCCCCTTCAACCTCATGCCAAAGGTGCTGTCTTGGACTGAGATCTGGTGACAGTGGAGGCCAGTACAGCATTTTTCTAATTTTGGTGAGTCTCTCCAAATTGTAATCGCAGTTTCCTGTTTGTAGATGAGAGGAATGCCACACAGTGCCATCATCTGCTGTTCTTTTGCAAACCTTGTGTGTAACGAGCGGCTACATACTAGGTTTGCAGTAATCGGACCTCTGACATCAACAAGGTATTTTCATCCAGAGAACTGCCACTCGTTAGATGTTTTCTCTTTTTTGGACCATTCTCTGTAAACCATAGAGATGGTGTGTACCAGTAGATCAGCAGTTTGTAAAATACTCAGATGGGCCACTCTGGCACCGACAACCACATTGAATCACCCCCCCCCCCCCCCCCTGACCCTCTAGCAGCACCTCTGGACTATCCCC
>VUQK01006930.1:11441-24985 GCA_015106715.1 Bujurquina vittata | reverse complement strand
GGGTTGCCCCGGAGAGCCGGCGGTTGTAAAAACCCCCAGGGGGCCCCCCTGGCCCCGGCAACCCCCTTTAAACCCCCCCCCCCCCCCATTCTGAACTTCAGTAGGCTGTCTTGATCAAGTCTATGTGCCTAAATGCTGACATATGATTGGCTGATTGGATATTTGCACAGATGAGCAGTTGAACAGGCGTACCTAATGAAGTGGCTGATTAATGTATGTAGATTGGATTATACAGTAGCTGTTCTGTGTTCTCAGATTGTGTATATTTTCTTTTTCTGTTTTATGATGCATTTAGTTTCACAATTTTTCTCTTTTTTACTCCACAATAGGGCTCACATTTTTTCCAGTAACCTTTTCAAATTCAGTAAGGTTTAGATAAAAATAAAAAATATAATTTGGTGACTAAGTCTTAAAATGGTGGTGAAAGGGTTTTATTCACTGGTTGTGTTTGTTGGAGTGTTTTTTGCACAAGTGAGTCTGTTTTATGAAAAATGCCTTAACTGTTTTTACTACTTCAATGAGACAGGTAAGAATTACGTTCCTGTTGTGAGAACTGCATTAAAGCGACCTGGAAAACTGTAATAAAAAAGTAATGCAAGCATCCAGTCATCAGTGTCAATCCAATTTCAGTGCAGTGATGTTGCTCTACTCCATTATTATCTTCAACAATATTTTGAAACAGTTACAAAGTAGCACAAAAACCTCCAAAAGATGCTTCATTTAAGTTCATTTGTACATGTTACGTCACAAGACGGTCAAGAGGCCCTCGCGAAGGTGCTGAATGTTACAAATGCACAGTTCACATCACTGACCTGGAAGTGTTCCATTATTGGCGATAAATCCAGCCATATCCAGTGGTTTGTTGTCAATGTGCAGTTCTTTCATGCACCCGATAAATTCCCTGGTGCCAAAGGGGAAGTTGTCGGGCACATTAGGGACTCCACCCAGAAATAATGGACCAGTCAGGTCCAGAGATCTGAGAAACACAAAGATTAAAAGGAACAAGAGTAAATATAGTGAAGAAGAAATGGGTTTAAGAAGAAATGTAGTGTTACTTTTCAAGGATGGAGGGGAGGAAAGAGCGATGAAGGAAGAAAGGGTAAGAAAAGAGCATGAAAGAGGGTATAAGAGAGGAAAAGGGATTAAAAAAAACTAGAGATTAAATGTGTCATCAGAGGTGAATGAAATGTGTCATCATTCAGAATCAAGATTAGAGAAAAGCCGGGGATGTGGAGGATACATGAGATGATGGTGTTTTTTAAGGTAAAAGTGGAAACAGAGGAGGGAGAGAGAGAGAGAGAGAGAGAGCAGAAAAACAAACTGAGAAAGGAAAGACAGATGGAGAGGCAGATGAGTAAACAGAAGATTAAATAGGAGTTACAGCAAATTCCTTGAGAGAAGACATAGAGGTAAAAGAGGAGAGAGGAGACCCAATCCAGCAATGAAAGGTGCTGGATGTTCAACAAATAACAGTCGCTTGCATCAAAAGGAGGGTGGAAAAAAAACGGCTACGACAAAAGGGACACGTGGATTCAACTCGGAAGACAGATGAACAAACAGGAGATTAAGTGTGAGTTACACCAAATGTCTGGAGAGAGAGAGGAGTAAAGGCAGATGACAAGACAGACGGGTAATAGGGAAGGAAAGAGGGAATACGACGAGGACAATTTGGGGGATAGGAAGTGACAGTTACGTGACTGCACAAATGAAAAGAGTCAAAGAGAAAGAAAAAGTTGTATTGTCATGTTGAGATTTCTTTTCTTTAGATCGCTTTATCGACACGTGCTGCTTTCCAAGCCACGAGTAGAATATGAACCAAAGAACGCCAAAAAAACAAAACGGGGAATAAACAGGATATTAATAACGAGTTACAGCAAATATCAGCAGATAACGTCATTAGACGAGAGTCAAGACTGAGCCAGAGGAGGGAGAGTTTTTAAATGGAGAAATGGAAAAGGAGAGGAGGAAGAGTGTTGACGTGTTAGTCTTTGGCCTTCCTCTTTGATCCGTCTTCTCTTCCCTCAGCCTCAGTGCTGACAGACACAGCAAACGTGATTACAGCTTACAGAGGCGAGGCCAGGCATCAACACTATGACAGGCTGTGTGTGTGTGTGTGTGTGTTCGCGCACTTGTTAGTATACTGTATCTGGAGACATTTATTTGTTAGACACACAAAATGTAGCTGAAAAAGAATGAACAAAACTTTGACAAGGTCAGACAGAACAGGCAAAGCCCAGCAGTGCAGCGCATTTAAAACCAGCAATCTGCATCTTTTAGTCACACCTATGAGACTGTGTGAGAGAGACAGAGAGACGAGCAGAGATAATGAAAAGAAATGAACATATCCATGCAGCAGAATGAGCCGACTAGTAACGAGACCATCAGAGAGATGCAGACAGACAGCAAGGAGCATAAAGACGTCAAAGAGTCGTGCCTCATTAAAGCCTGAGGCCCCCCACAGAGTTCTTCTAGTCACCTCATCACCGCGATCGTTACTTTAAAAATCTGTCTGATATCAAAAAATTTCAGCATGTTTCAACAGATGTAATTGTTTGAATCACATGTAACGCCTTATTGTTTTCTTTTCCAAACATTAATCTTTGTTGTAGGCAATTTTCCATGACATTTGCTTACAAGCCCGGATAAATATTTTTTTTAACTTTAGCATTTCAGATCTGTGAGTCTTTAATTGGCAGTTAAGCGAACACAGACGCCAAAGCCAAGCTCAGTGAACACACATATACCAATATAATACTGCTACCATCAGTCACTTTGCATAGTTTACCTTTTGATACCTTAAATCTAGCAATCTACATCCCACTAGCTGCCAGCTGCCCAGCATGTTGCTCATAGACGGCTTTGCTGCACATACTAACCAGCTTTATTGGTTTTCTACTTAGTGGAAATTATCTTTGAATATCTCTTAAGCCTCTGTTCAGTCACAGATTACGTTTAATGAAAGTTGTCTTTGCAAAGAAGCTGGTAAATCCTGTGCAAACACTTCTCACAGCTGAGGGTCAGTGATTATTCAGTCTTTTATTTGTAATGCTGAACGCAACAGAACAAATGTACCTGCAGGAATTCAGCCTAAGGGGTGGACTAGATTTGCCTGAAGGCCCTGGATGTTGTAGGGCTGTCTTGGTTGACAAGCCTCTACAATGCCACGTGGAGATCTAGGGCAGTGCCACTGGATTGGCAGACCGGGTTGGTGATCCCATCTTTAGGAAAGGGGACCAAAGGCTGTGCTTCAACAATTGGGGGATCACACTCCTCAGCCTCCCCGGTAAGGTCTATGCCAGAGTGCTGGAAAGGGGGGTCCATTTGTTAGTCGAATCTTGGATTCAGCAATGCGATTTTAGTTCTGGGGGGCTGGCTATGCCCGTTGTTGTGGACCATTCAGTTACTGTACAACTGCAGCGAGAGCTTGGTCCATATTGCTGGCAATAAGGCCATGGTTTTGGCTGAGGCCATGGTCCTCAGCCGGAAAAGGGTGGAGTTCCCACTCTGGCTCAGGGATGATTTGCCCCAGGTGGAGGAGTTCAAGTATCTCGGGGTCTTGTTCATGAGTGATGGGAGAAGGGAGCGGGAGATCGACAGACGGATCGGGCCTGCGTCTGCAGTGATGCGGACGCTGCACCAGTTTGTTGTGGTGAAGAGGGAGCTGAGTGTGAAAGTGAAGTTGTCAATTTACGCTCCAACCCTCAGCTATAGTAATGAGCTTTGGTTAGTGACTGAAAGAACGAGATTACGAAAACAAGCAGCAGAAATGAGCTGAAGGGTGACTGGCCTCTCTCTTAGACATAGGAGTGCCATTCGGGAGGGGCTCAAGAGCCCCTCCCGAATGGGAGAGCCGCTGCTTCTCCACATCGAAAGGAGCCAGTTGAGCTGGTTCAGGTATCTGATTAGGATCCCTCCTGGGTGCCTCTTGAATGAGGTGTTTCAGCCACGTCCTACTGTGAAGAGGCCCCGGGGTAGACCCAGAACAGGCTGGCGAGATTTTTTCTTTTGGCTGGTCTGGGAACACCTTGGTGTACACCTGGATGAGTGGATGGATGGATGGATGGATGGATGGATGGATGAAATTCATCCTAGTGCTTTTTTTCATTTTGTTTTTTTTTATTGATAATACAGTATTTATTCCATACTGTACACTGACCAAAAATGTCATAGATTCATTCCAGATCTCAGTACAGGTACACAGATGTTTATACTACAGAACAAGCCACAGTATCACACTGTATCCCTGCAATGTTCTGCGTCATTGTCTCACTACTGAGAAATGTCTAACTACAAGTTTAAATGTTTTAGCTTCTGCTTCTATTTAAAGCAACTGGACTGAATTCACTGCAAAATTAATTTTTTAAACAATGATGTTTAAAAAAATGCAAGTAACACAGACTGTATATTAAAGATGGAAGTAGCCATCACAATACCACATCCCATGAGTGGTATCAGTTATGCTAAGATAAAGGGGGCTTGAGCTTTTCATACCTCAGCTTTTTCATACCATACAGCTCATTACTTACATCTTAAAACTGACAACCCAGTTGGCTACAACAAATTAAGAAACCCATTTTAAAAGAGTAATATTTGTAAAAGTAGAACAGTGAAAGTTTATCATCTTGTCCGCATCTGCCTCCGCTTTACCAGACACGCAGACTCTCTTTCATCCACCTCACACTGCTGCTCCTTACAATGCTCCACCTCAGCCTGCAGCCATCCCTAGCTCTGTTCCTCATCTGATTAGGCTGCTCTGGTTTTGATTTCACTCTTTATTTGCTCAGATTAGTACTCTACTCTATGGACTCTGCTCATTTTAGCTACGGTTGTCCCACTGCTCTGCACAGTGAGCAACCCATATGGTTCTTCATGTGTTCAGTCATGTCCTCTGCCCTGTTCTGCTATGGCTCAATGTCCCATTGGCAACCCATTCAGACATGCAGCAATAATTCAGATTTGATCTAACTACCATTCCCTTTATATATTTATATATTTTTATGGGGGAAGCTTAGGTGTAATTTCACTAAGGAAGACCTTTAATCACTTATCTGCCAACTTTCCCAGGTGTTTGGCTTCTTCTCTGTTTTACATCTCTTCCACTTTCCCACGGCGTCAAACTCAATGCTGACTTCATCACTTCTAGTCCAGTCATCTTTCTGCATATCACCGCTCATCTTTCTCTTTTTCAGGCTCATTCGTGCAACCCATCACCTAAGAGCTCCTTCCAAGCCTCCATCTTGGTGTTCAACATCACCAGCGTCTAGACTCCTGGAGGATCCTGCCCTAAATCCTGCCATCACTAAATCATGTTCAATTCCTCCTAATGATCTCTCCTTACTGAAATGGAAAGGGATCAAAATGACCCCTTTGGTAGTGCTAGAGTCAGCTGTTACAGTCACACCCATCTATTATATGCAGTCTGTTGTGAGTGACTCTGTTCTGATTGTAAATGTAGTTGGATTATCATTTCACAGTCACAACCAGATATCTTGATGTATTTTTCCAGATGTGATTTTTTTTTAATTTACTTAATAATAAATGTAACCAATAATAAAAAAGTGAAGGACTGATAAAAACAAAGAAAAACTTACTTTTTGCTGCTGGTTTGTTTGCCTTGCGCAGCACAGCTGTAATTTCCAAGCTGGGTACCAAAGCGAAGTGACAAAGCTGTGTCACAGTCATCAACGCTCACCACAGCGATCTTCTCATCTGATGGACCCTGAGCTTCACCACTCATACTGCGCTTGGGCTGAACATGCAGACAGGCCAAAGAAACAGAAAACCAGTCAATGTGAAAGAAATACAAGAACCTTCGCTAGATGTAGAGTTCACATCACTGCATTTATACTCTACACACAGATTAGTATTTGCACTGTTACTGCACATAATGCAAATAAGAAAAAAGGGAAAGTTTTTGTTAGTAGGACATATAGGAAGAAATAACAAACACTGCTTATGGGCAAGTGCACTGACTAAGAGCAAGAAAAATGAACACATTCATTCCTCCCTTACTGTCTGCTGGTGAAAGAAAGACAGATGGATAAAAAGAAGCTAAGAAAAGAGGAAGTGTATGTGCACTGACACACACTCATACTCACATAACGTGTAGCAGGCTGAGGAAAATGAAAGAACATGAAGAAAATTAAAGGAGATGTGCGGCGAATATGCATGAATAAAAATGATGACATGCAAACGCCCACATAATTGTACACACACAAACACTTCAGCTCAATTCAAAGTGCTTTGTAGGCGCGAAGGCTGAGAAACTGTTCTGCCGACGGAACAAAAGTACAAATAAAACAAGTAAAATATACAAACTGCAAAATAAAATTTCAAAAAACTTCCCAAAATAGACAACGGTAATGCAAAATGCAAGCTCAAATGCAAGAATCAAAATGAAACGGGGTGTAGGGCACACAGGGATTGAGATGTAAACCCACCTTGTTGTAGTAGTGGATGTGAACCGTATGCCAGTTTCCATCACTCACACCCCCAGGAACGAAAGGACTCACCTGGGTGGATGATTCACCTGCAGGCAGGTGGATGAAGTTTGTGTCATTAAAATGTATTATGGTCATTATATCTCTTAAGTGTATCCTCATATTTCAAGGGTGTAAAAGCTCCAAATATATATACGCAAAATGCAAAAGTACCCCAAACCTCAGTAAGCACTGTTTGTAAAGACTAAATAGGCAGCATTCGTTACTTCAGTCCACACATAGACAAACAGATTTTATTGTCCCGAGAGGGAACACCAGACATGTTGTCTCACAAAATTTCCTATAACTACGAGAACACATGTAGCGCAACCACACACAGAAAAATACAGTACCTGTGGAATATTTGAACACCACTTGTCCCTCTTGGATCTCTAAGGCGATGAAGTCATGTTTCTCATTGAAGCGTCCATTATAGAAAAGAAGACCACTATTTTCCAGGGTGGCAAATCTAAAAGATGACCACACACAGAAATGTTAAGTTTACTGACAAACGCTGTATGCAGTATAGTGCAATTTGTTGACACAGTCATGGTAAAAAATAAATAAATAAAGTAAGCAGTCTTTCAATTATCCAAGCTTCATTTATGTGCTGGATCATCTGGTTCTTACCACGTCCTAAAATGAGGTAAATGCAATCTCAGATGAACAACAACAGGTGACATATTATACTGGCATCATTAACAAAAATTCAGTTGAAATTAAGTAGCACTGTGTGAAAAAATAAACACACCCTTACTACTTCCATAGAAATTAAGATGCATGCACTATTAGAAAAACATGTCCCCCAATCTGAAGGATGTTATAAGTTGTTTGTTTCTATACAGCCCATACAGGCATTTTCTAAACGAGTGCCCCCTATGGGTGGCAGGAGGCAACACAGCCTAATACTGTGACATAGTGTATAAAATACAGGCCCCTGCAACTCAGGAGGCAGAGCAGATCATCTATTAATCGGAAAGTAGGTGGGTCGATTCCTGGCTGCTTCAGTCTGCGTGCCAAAGTATCCTTGGGCAAGATATAGAAGTACCTGTATGAATGGGTGTTAATGAGGCATCTTGTATTCTTCTTCATTCTCTTTGTGTCTTCCACAGCATGTTTTTTTTGTCCTCTCTCTCTCCCCTCAGCCCCAACCAGTCGCAGCAGATGACTGCCCCTCCCTGAGCCTGGTTCTGCTGGAGGTTTCTTCCTGTTAAAAGGGAGTTTTTCCTTCCCACCGTCGCCAAGTGCTTGCTCATAGGGGTCGTATTGACTGTTGGGTTTTCTCTGCAGTATTGTAGTGTCTTTACCTGCAATACAAAGCGCCTTGAGGCGACTATTTGTTGTGAATTGGCGCTGTATAAATAAAATTGATTTGATTTGATTTGATTTGTATAAAGCTTTTTGAGTGCTCAGTTGAAAGGCACTATGTAAGCTTTTCCTATGGCATTTAATGTCATTTAGTCCCCACAGACTTTTCAGAAATCTGAGAAAATCCATTTTTTATGTATTTCTTTGAAATTTGCCAGAGAAAACCAAACACATTAGTCACACGCCCTTTAGTGTATGACCGCTAGAGGCCACTTAATTTTCAAATGCAGGCATTGGTCGTAAAAAGGTTCCCGGAGGACAGGCTCCCCCAGCTTAGGTTTGCAAACTTACCAAACGCAGTAAGTTAGAGTTAGCACGTCACACCAACTGAGGGCTTAGTTTGAAGCCACTAAGTTGCTCAAAAAATAATGATATGGTGCAATATGCCATGTGTTGTTGTTCATCTGAGTTATATTTAAAGGATTTTAAGACCTGAGAAGGACTTTTATTATGTCCTGATAAGTAAATTCTTCAATATTGACAGAGGGTGTCCTTTCTTTTAACCAATTCTGTACATTTTTATGTGTAAACAGTGCTATACATTTTAAATGATATTTTTCACCCCGATACAGGGAAAAAAAATACTTTCACACAGCAGAACAAAAATGACTCCTGCTTCGCGTGGAGGAACAAAAGGTATTCAGACAATGCCAGAGTTAATAAACCATGATGCTGGAGTCTTCCTCTCCCTCAGCTGCTCAGACACACACAGGAGTCTATTTTGCACAGAGCAGATGAGAAACACTCAGTCCTGGTGGCAAAATACAGAAAGGATTCTCACTGCATAAAATGTCCACGTTAAAAAGTACCGTCATTTTGTCCTAAACAAGATACCGGAACAGTTTGCCTATTTTCACTACTGCCTTCACCTGAGCCCCTCAATTTGAAATTCTTACACTAACATTTGTAAGTCAGTTGACAAACAGCACCTGCAGGGCCCTGGAATTTTTATTCAAGGTTTCTCTACCTTCAGAAAGGTTCAACAGTGTCAAAAATTGGATGCAACCCAACCCCGCTGACCAGTCAAATAAATCCGGTCCACAAATGTAAGAGGTCAGGTTCACCTACAGAAAAGAAGCCCTAGAGCAGCGTGGTTATAAATGTCCGCTTTTCAAACTGTTTTAAGGTGTTGAAGAAAAATATTCATAGCGTTTCCCATTTTGTTGAGTTAAAAATATATCTGCAGTTTATATTCTTGGTTTAAATACCAATCGAAAATTATTCCTTTTATTATTAGACTTGTAATGAAAGAAGAGCATCTTATCGCCATTTCCAGTGATGTTAACATTATACGCGTGTTATCTGAGAGTGCTGCCATTGTCTAAAATAAACCCAGGGTTATTTGGGAGCAGACATGTGCCTTCTTTGCTGTAGCTCCAACTGTACTGTAGCAACGTATCTAGTATGCATATCTAATGTGTACGTGACGCCAGAAATAACCCAAAAATAATTATTGCAACCTGAGCTTTGATAGAATAACTGGAGATTATGTGTGGAGTCAGCCAAGCAGAGACACAAAGGGACCGACGGAGCAAATAAATGCACAGAAGCATGTTTTATAAGTTCAGCGTGTCTGTTTTTGTCAGTGTTATTACTGTTTGTAGAAATTCATTATATGCAGCCAAGAACTGCATTAAACAAATTAATATGAGGTGACTTGTTCCCAAAAGCAATAAACTACAAGGCAGAACATCATGTGTTTATGATAATTCTTATTCCTTTAACTCCTTTAGCTTAGCAGCCAATTTCAAGCAAAGCTGAGGAACAAAACAACCACTGTCTCACACACACACACACACACACACACACACAGAAGAGTTAGCATTAGCATGTTGCATATTGTTGATTTGGAGCCAAAAGTGGCCATATTTGGATGAGAGTGTGGAGGGGTAAGTTGTCAGCTAATGCTAGCATGTTTTGGTTAGGTAAGGCCCCAGTCACAAGCCTGGAGACCAGATAGCAGCCAGCTTTTAACCAGTGGAAGGGGAGAATTCCCTGAAGAGCTGTGAGTAGTTGTTGGGAGTCACTGTGAAACTGATTGCTAAAGCCCCAGTCGCATATGCTAAGAGACCGGTCAGTCAAAAATGGAAATACACCCTAAGGTTCATCCTTCATACAGTTGTTATGAAGAGGGAAATTAGCTACAGAGACCAAAGCTGCTTTTTGTACCAGGTTCTGCAATTTTTGGCAATTCCACACTAGCTTCATTTTTCAGCCCTGGAGGTTGCTGCTTGGTGGTGCGATACAACATTATGGCATGACATTATAGAAAGAACAGAGAATATTAATTACTTTTTTCACCCCGCTCTTTCCACCCAATTTGGGATTTTTAAACCATCAGCAACACACAGAGAAATGTTAACACCAAACCTTCTCTTTAAGATGGAAACCTGCCCTTCACACTTCATTCCTTAACTTGACTAATGACGACCACAAATCAGAAACCACATGTAGCGCTTTTATACACCAATAATGTTCATTTAGCAAGCAATACAATGACCACAATGTCTCACAGCAACCACTCCACATAGCCACACCAGCCTAGCAACAACCCCATGGGCAACATCACCCTAGCAACTATCATTAGACGACATCACCCATGGCAACCATCCATCCTATGACCACTCTTAAGCACCACTTCAAATCTCTCAGGCTCTGTATGTCTAGAGGCGAGTAGCAAGAGAAAAATAATATTGGATGGTTAAAAGAAGTCACTGACCTCTGCCACAACATTAGCATTACATATGTTCTCAGGCAGAAAATATTAAACCAAAGAAAAACATGCTTAAGAGCTGTGGTTAAGTAACAAGCCAAGTAAAACTGAAAGTCTTTCAAAAATGCTCTTGTATATAAAGTCAGTTCCCCTGTTTAAATTAGAGATTTATTAAATAAAAAATATATGTGTGATGGAAATAACTTTCTGAAATGCTGTGAGAATCCTGAAAACCTTTGGCAAAGTCTGAGAGCAAGCTAAATCAGAAGTGTGCCCATACAGTCTATGTACAGTCATACAGGTTAAAAGAAAATTGAAAGGTTTTACATATCAGGCTCTACAGCTTAGTTATTTACGCATTCATCTCTGATTTGACCAGGAGGAGACACAAATCCTTTAGGTGTTGCATCAGGAAGGGTGTCTGGAGCAAAAATCCTCCAAATCAAATATGCAGAGCTACCCACTGTGGTGCTCGTTCTCAGTAAGGGAGCAGCTGAAAGCAGCTTGTCAATGTCAGTTTGATTTCTGTAGCACATTTAAATGCAACAGCGCTGACTAAAGTGCTTTACAAGTTGAAAAGGTAAAAAACATAACAAAACCATACATCAATATAATAAATACAATAAAATATAACAAAAAATAAACAAATGCAAGATCGGACTATGTGACTTCAAGTTTTCAGCATTGCGCTGCACTGAGGAGCTTTTATTGGTGATGATCAGATTGTAAACACAGCTGAAGGTGAGTCTAATTTTGTTTTGTGTTGAAAAAATGTTTGGCGATCAAACTTTAAGGAAGTGGCTCGACGGCTCGGTGTCTACCCGTACGCATCCATCCCTCGGTTGTCACGAACGCGCACCCTGATATCTACTATTCTGTTATTGTTAAAATAAAGGTGCTGCCATTTTGTGCCATTGCGGTTGTACTGTGTGAATCCATGTCAAAATGTTTTTCTCACAGCCTGATATTTGCGCTTTTTGCCTTCATTCACACTGGGCAGAGGACAGACCAAAGATATACCTGGTTTTGCCACAAAACAAAATATTATTTGTTAAAAAGTAGGTAAATTTGTATATTTAAATTTTAGAAAAAAAAGACACCCCACTATTGCCTGTAAACTGAAATTACTAAACGTTACCAGATAAAAAAATGCTCTTTTAAAAGAAAAGTGTCCAGGCAGATTTAGAAGGTTTTACATCTGAACTCGTCATGTTTCTATATTCATTTAAAACATCAACAACAAAAACGCCTTCTGAAAAGTAGATTGTGCATAGATAAAGTCGTTGCTCTTGTTTAAAATTTTATAGTTTGCTGTTCTCACTTTATCTATAATGAGAACAACTGCACACAATTGCAGTGTTTCCATAACAACCATCAACATAAGAGAGAAGAACATGTAAGTGCAAGACTTGCACATCACATCATTAAAATTTTGAAAGGAAAATTAAAATATCAAATGATAATATATTCCTTAGGATACAATATTCTTTTTTTTTTACGAGAGCATCTGGCACTCACTGTGTGTGCCGAGAAAAATTCCGGCCCTTGGACAAATGTAGATGATAACTGGGTGCCATATCATTTAAAACTTTAAAAGTAAGTAAAATTATTTTAAATTAATACAAACATGGACAGGGAGCCACTGTAAACCTGCTAAAACTGGAATGATGTGATCATGCCTTCTAATACCTGTTCAAAGACGTTCAGCAGCAATTTGGACTAACTGCAAGTGATGGACAGGTGAAAGTTCAAGACTTAAAGAGTACAAAGTAGTCTAATCTAGAGGTGATGAAGACATGAATACATTTATTGAATTCTTTTAGAGAACTCTGAAAGTATCTAAAAAGGTCTAAAGTTGCTTTAAAAACAACCATTTCAAAGATTTTGGACATAAAAGGTAGTTGAAATTGGCCTGTTACATTTGGATCGAGATTTTTTCAATAATAGGCTGTTTGAAAGCAGCTGGTACACAGGCTGATGACAGAGAAGCATTTAATAAAACTAACTTCCAGGCCCAATATTGCAAAGAGTTTCCTTGAGAAGACAAGAAGGGAGGATATCTTGAAGTGAGTTTGAAGGTCTTAAATGATAGATTCCTTCCTTTAAAACAGAAAAAGTCACAGGCTCAAACTGCTGAAAAACAGCAGAGCATTTAGGAGGAAGAACTGCCTGTGACTGTGGAGACCTTAAAGCAGGAAACCTCCCCTGTCACAGGGGTTAACAACAGAGTTAAAAATATTAAAAAATAACTTGGGCTTGTGACTATTGCTAGAAATCAGAAAAGCAGATTTTGCAGCTTTGTCAGTCCTCTGATATTGTGACAAACAGTCACACTGGATCCCCAACGACACCTGGACTTTCTCTCAGTGTCTCTCAGACAGGGCTGGTGTGATGATTTGGTGCATTCAGTCCTGAATGGAGCAACAGGAGCATGTTGAGTTTAAAAGATTAACCAGCTCTTCAACATGTAATTCAGCGCAAAGGATCTGCCCTTTGTGATGTTAGTGAAAGCGGAGGAAAAGTGATTAGCAGTCGAGGGATTTATTGCGCACAACCACTGCACAGGTCTGTCACTGCTCAACCCCGGTTACACAGCACGATATAAAACATGACAGAAAAATGGTTCCCACAGTCTTTGATTTCAGTGATACAGAGATCCAGACCAGATGACAGCAAAAAAAATCAGTCTGGTATCAGCGATGTAGTGGCATATGTGAAGGGTGCGGGGTGCACCCCAGCTTGCTAAGGTGCCCAGGTCTGTGCCTGCAAAACAAGGCTAAACCCCTCACTACTGTGCTTGACAGTTAATATGAGGTGTTTGAGCACTGTGCATTATGGCCAAACATCTCCACTTTGGTCTCATCTTTCTAAATGACGTTGCTCCAGAATTCTTGTGGTTTGTTGTTTATTACCTAATTTTAAGACTTGAGATGAACCATGATGATTTTTTTTTTTTACTTGACTGATACACAAAACATTTCAAC
>VUQK01006929.1:18923-38193 GCA_015106715.1 Bujurquina vittata | reverse complement strand
CATACAGCTATGAGTCTTCTTCGGAATGATGCAACAAGTTTTCCACACCTGGATTTGGGGATCCTCTGCCATTCTTCCTTGCAGATCCTCTCCAGTTCCCTCAGGTTGGATGGTGAACGTTGGTGGACAGCCATTTTCAGGTCTCTCCAGAGATGCTGCGTTGGGTTTTGGTCCGGGCTCTGGCTGAGCCAGTCAAGAATGGCCACAGAGTTGTTCTGAAGCCACTCCTTTGTTATTTTAGCTGTGTGCTTAGGGTCATTGTCTTGTTGGAAGGTGAACCTTTGGCCCAGTCTGAGGTCCTGAGCACTCTGGAAGAGGTTTTCTTCCAGGATATTTCTGTACTAGGCCGCATTCATCTTTCCTTCAGTTGCAACCCCCCTGTCCCTGCAGCTGAAAAACACCCCATAGCATGATGCTGCCACCACCATGTTTCACTGTTAGGACTGTATTGGGCAGGTGATGAGCAGTGCCTGGTTTTCTCCACACATACTGCTTAGAATTAACGCCCCAAAATTCTTCCATTTAAGGATTATGGAGGCCACTGTGTTCTTAGGAACCTTGAGTGCTTTTGTAACCTTGACCAGATCTGTGCCTTGCCACTGTGAGCTGTGAGCTCTTATATAGCCCGGTGTGCGCCTTTCCTAATCAAGTCCAATCAGTTTAATCAAACACAGCTGAACTCCAATGAAGGAGTAGAACCATCTCAAGGAGGATGAGAAGAAATGGACAGCATGTGAGTTATATATGACTGTCACAGCATATATATGAATACTTATGACCAGTTTTTCTTTTTAATAAATTTGCAAAATTTCTACATTTCTGTTTTTTTTCTGTCAAGATGGGGTGCTGAGTGTACATTAATGAGAAATAAAAAGAACTGTTTTAATTTTAGCAAATGGCTGCACTAAAACAAAGAGTGAAAAATTTAAAGGGGTCTCAATATTTTCCGTACCCACTGTATATGTGCAGATCTGTTAGCCCTATAAAGATTGCGTAAATAGAAACCTATCAAACCACCAAGACAGATACAGTAAGAACTCATTTAGAAAAGACGAGATAATTACCAAATTAAATTCTTCCTGATGTGCGTAGTTCTGTCTGTATTTAATGGGTGAAGAGACTTTACAAAGAACTACATATTACAGTTAGTATATATATGAATAAAAATAAACATACTTCTTGCTTTTATTATGATACAACAGCGTCAAAATTACAACTGCCACATAGTAGTCTAGCAGTGCTTGCAGAGGTAGCAGTTTATGGTTGTAGGAGAAGTGTTAATAACAGTAATGACAATATTAGCTGTAGCAGTAGTAGTGAGAGTTTTACAGTATTACATGACTACAGTAAGAATATTGAAAATCTTCTTTTATTAATTGCAGAAAGAGTGAAAAAAAAGAGTAAAAGTAAATTAAACATGATGAAATTCAATAAAAGGTCTTCAGTCACATGCAAACCAGGAATCTTTCATCTGGTCAGCATTTTAATCCCTATAAAAACAAGTCCGACCACAGAGTGTTTATTACTGCTGGATCTCTAACAGCACAGGTTTATGATTTTGTCTTTGTCCCATGACCGTCTCCTAACTGTAAAATTAGTCTTACAGTCATCCATTTCATTGACTTCTAGCTATTCTTAGCCATAATCATTTGTAAAATTGACAAGGGTTGTTACAAAACAAGTCACTGGAAGGCAGAGACACAGAGATAAACTGTTATGGAGGGAGGCACACTTAACCTTTAACACATACATATAAACACCAATGGCCACAATGACCTAGGAATGAAATATTATAGATGCACCCATTTGTTGGTCAGATAGTGGTAACAGATGATATGCTCCATGTTAACTCCCATTACCAATTAACATGTGCCAACAGGAGCTTTAAGTTTACATGCATCTATTAGGCTATTAACTTTGTAGTCTTTATATCTGGGATCCATGTTCATAGATTTTTATGCTGGAACTCTTTCAAAGGTAGAGTGCTGAAGGGCAAAAAAGTTTAAAATGTTTAATTTTTTTAATAAAAACAAAACAACAACAGCAAAGAAAAAAACAGTATCAATTCAATTTTATTTAATTTTTATTTATATAGTATTAAATCACAACAAAAAGTTGCCTCAAGGCACTTTATACTGTAAGGTAAAGACCCTACAATAATACAGAGAACACCAAACAATCAAAATGATGCCCCATGAGCAAGCAATTGGTGACAGTGGGAAGGAAAAACTCCCTTTTAACAGGAAGAAACCTACAGACAGAACCAGGCTCAGGGAGGGGCAGTGATCTGCTGCAACTGGTTGGGGGTGAGGCAGCAAGAAGGTGTGGGTTTGAACGCACCTTGGCCTTTCTGTGTAGAGTTTGCATGTTCTCCCTGTGTCTATGTGGGTTTTCTCTGGGTACTCCGGCTTCCTCCCACAGTCCCAAGACATGATGTTAGTGGTGTTAGGTTAATTGGTGATTCTAAATTGCCTACAGGTGTGAATGTGAGTGTGAATGGCTGTCTGTCTCTCTGTGTTAGCCCTGCAACAGGCTGGCGACCTGTACAGGGTGTACCCTGCCTCTCGCTGCATGTCAGCTGGGACAGGCTCCAGCCCCCCCGCAACCGTGAAAAGAAAAGCGGAAGACAATGGATGGATGGATGAATGGATGGATTATTACTTTTGTCAGTTTCAACTTATTTCAGTGACCATTTTGGGTTTTTCTTTCTTTAAAGGAAGGGTACCAACAATTTTGTAAATAATAATAACCATAATAACTTTATTTTCATAGCACTTTCTTTTTTACAAAAATGCTTCACAGTTTGAATAAAACATACAATAAGCCAACCTAATTGGCTTAAGAAGGCTGTTTCAAAGAATAGTCGCTACATATTTAGGCATGGCTGTGTTGTGGGACCTCACTGTCCTGGAAAGCTGGAGGCTTTTAAAGCAGCAGCTACACCACGCTGCAGCATTAAGTCACACACAGCATGGACTTCCACATTACAGCTTAAATCACGCACCCTATATGAGACTTGTCAATTGGATGCACAGAAGGATATTGCCTGTACCCTAAGCTGGAGTAGGACTGCACTGAGATCAGCTGATCATCTAGGATTGCAGCTGGATTTGACTAATGTTATGCTCAGTTACTCTAAAAATAAATGCATACAAATTCTAACAGACACACACAAAAAAACCCACTTGTTCACACATCTCCTCTTCCTCATCTGTGTGTCCTTGAGTCAAGGTATCATTTATTTGTCCCCCTCTGTTACTTGCTCTCTTTTTTGCCACACATCATTTGTCTCTCGCCCTGACACACACCTCTGGATACCCCTGAATCCCAAACTGGGCAGACTGATTGATTGCACGTGCCAATGTGTGTTTGTGTGCCTGAAAGACACTGTGATTACAGTTTATGTTATGTGTCCTGCTGTGGCGCAATACTCCCTCCCTCGCTCACTCCCCTGCACTCTTTCTCTTTTCATCTCTGTCTACGTGCCTCTGTCATGGCAGCAATGGCACATTGAGGGCACGGCGTTCCGGGTGGTCAACCTGATGGAGCCGCTGACTTGTGGTGCGGCGTGGATTAACATGGCATGGAGGCTCTCAGGCCAGAGAAGATCAATCATCACTGCAACACAACAGACCAAAGATGGATGCCAATGCTGATACTGTGTTTCAGTTTCCAGTTTTAATGTTTCACAGGAGCTGGTTTACTACTAGTCAGCCCTCTCAGTTACCTGGTATAAAACACACTCATCTTAAGTGCCTTTAGTGCCTTTTAAAGAATCTCTAAGTCAGTGGTAGCCTGACAGATACAAACATTAGGGAATTTTAGCCAACAAGCCTCACAACAAATTGGCTATTACATAATTATTGGCCACAACAGAACCTTTTATGAACTGTCAACAGCCAATCACATTTTCTCAATTCCCAGTACTCCATGGGCAAGCCAAGAGTTCTCTGTAACTATCATAGTCCCTTACATCCCTCATATCAAAAAACATCGACTTGTTATATTTGAAGATCGACAGAGTTGTCCATCTTTAATGTAAACAATTGCAATTCCATCTCCACAAGGCAAGTGACGGATCTCTTAACCCTGCTGTGGCTTTGCTTGACACTTTAATTAAAAAAAATGTCTTTAGAAAATATGTATACTGCCACACACACGCATGCACACACATGTGCACATACATAGATTAATGCATGCATGCATGCATCGATGGATACACCAACAAACAAAACAAGCAAACTTAAAATTTCTACTCCCACTGCACAACACTGTACAAACAAGCATGTCATGAATCCCTAATCACTTTCTGGTACCCTGTCGAGCGTGACGCACATGACATGGCACAAGGCTGCTCACACTCTGTTTCTGTGTCGCACAGACTTGACACATGAATTACACATCAGGCTCAAAATAAACATACCGTAAAGGACATGACAAGCATGGATCAGTCCAGGGTCCCACAGCGGGGGGGTCTGGTGACACTCCAGTGATATTGAATGGTGTGAGACAGTGACAAGGAAACAGGGTAGCTCCAGCAAGTCTATGGCTGTATGGGAAATAGCTTGGATGTCTAGAGAAGCATGTCTAAGGCTGCGTGTTGGGGGTCACACTTTGTAGTGTTGTAGTCACAAGATGAGGTGGCAGTTCAAAAGGCTATGTGTGATATTTGCAACAGTATAAAACAACTTTCTAATCACTAAAGGAAAGAAATGTGAGACAAAAGTGTGCCTCAAATTTTAAGGCTTTCCTTGACTGGCCTGCATAGAGCTCTGAGCTCAACCATTTTGAATCCCACCTTTGGGATGAACTTAAACTGTGAGCCAGGCCTGACCTCACTAATCCTCTTGTGACTGAATGGACAAAAATGCCCACAGCCAAGATCCAAAATCTTGTGGAAAGACTTAGTGTAGTGTAGTGTGAAAAAAAGCATATCAGTGGCCATATCAAGGTGTACCATATAAACCTTATGACCCTCAGTTTAGCTGAGAAGAAAGAAATGAGCCAAATGAGCACAGTGGAATTGGGACACGTTCACATCCCTGTTAACAACTGTTGATTTCACCTCCTTTAACTTCTATTGAGTAAATAATGACTTCTTGTGGCTATCAGGATTCATCCTTAAACATAAGAGAACTGCAAGCGCTTTTGTTGCTGCCATGCATGCTGGGAAATTCTCTTCATGAGGGGCAACACCGAGCCCCGACATGTTGAGCTGAAGAGATATTTTTAGCTTCTTAGTTACACTCTTGCACTAAAAGAAGAAGGCTTACACGCAGAGACGCACACATGCAGGGAGGCTGTGCATCTCATTTCATGTGGCACACTTAAAACAACTTTGATCTGGATTAAATGACTGAGTGTGTGAGAAAGTTTTTTTTGTTGTATCTGTTGTGTTGCATTGTCTAGAAAAGGGCAATACTCACAGGGAGGGATCGTGGACGAGATCTTTGAGGTTGACCCCACTGCGGTCCTCTGCTAGGTTCCGAAAACAGCTGTCACTCACTGGATAGGCAGCGACAGAAAGAAGAGGAAATGTAGTTAGCACAAAACATTGTCCAGGTAAAAGATTCTTCTTTGCCATAAATGCAAGTAATTACAAAGAAACTATAAAAAATGGTCAAGATTTTACTTCCATGAACCTTCTTACTTTCATGTCAGCCTCCCTACACAGTATGGAAGAAGAATAACCAAAAATGATCCTCCTTGTGAACAGATTAAAAATACTAGAGGAAGAAAATACAGGAAACATCTCTCCACACGCATCTTTAAATGGATCTGTGCTGTTTTTGTTTTCATTCTTACATTTCACACCTATGACTTGACAAAGAGAGAATCTCCAGCACACGGGGTTTGTCCTGTCAAAAATGGAGACAACGGGATGCTGTTATTTGTTGCAGCCACACTTGTCAGCTGCGACTGTTATAAGGCAGGTGTTTCGGTATATCGGAATCATGTCTGGTGTAACTGCTACATTGTCTCCTGAACCCTGTCTTCCAGCCCAGCCATATTTCAAATTAAACGAGGTCAGGGTGTGAATAAAATACATAGTGACACCCATCCAAACCCTTCACTGTGCACACGTTTTGATATCAGTAAGCCTATGGAAAGCCACACCTTCACACAAAGCCCCTTGACTACAGAGCAGGTGTGAGCCACATGAGTCATCGTGTTGATGATAGACAGCTGGAGTGATGGATAGAGTAAGGCAGGGTGGAAGATGACTATATGCAGAGAGAAAAATGAATAAGAAAGCAAAAGGAAAGAGAAAGAGACATTTCAGGATAAAGAAGTGAGGGATGAGGTGTTTTGCAATCTGATGGGCCAAACATGAACAGACGTGCACTCGCGTCTCAAAATAGATCCAAAACAAGTCAATGGAGGGAGTGATGGTGGTGGATTTAAGCCAAAAATGTTGATGCACCAGTTGCAGTCAAGACTGTAAATGTCATGGTGTTACTCCAATGAAGTGCCATGATCCATGAACAAGATGAGGGGCGGTGAGATAGGGTGAGAAGATGGGTGAAGCAAGAATAGTGCAAAAATGGAATTGAGATGGCAAAAGGAGGAAGACGGGGGGTATAATGGAGATGGGAAAGTATGGTGAGTGTGGGTAATAAAAGATTGAGTTGGAGAAGAGAGAATGGAAAGATGAAGGATGCAGAGGACGAAAAGAAATTTAAAGAGGGGGAAGGGTGATGGCGAAAAAAACAAAACAAAGCTGTGCCGATGGGCAGTGCTGTGGAGGTAAACAGAGGGAGTAGGACGTTGCTCTAGGCTCTGGCAAATAAATAGGAAAGTGCTGACATTTGCACACTGAGCCTACTCAGAAAGAGAGAAAGAAAGGAAGAAGCAAGGGAGACAGAAAGATTGTTGGAGAGGGGTGGTGGCAAGGCGAAAGAAAAAGTCTGAGGGAGGAGGGAAAAAGGAACGCTAGCCTTTGGAATACACACCACCCTGGCTTTACAGGGGGACTGCTGCATAAGTGCAAGTATGTGTATGTGTGGATGAGTTTGTGTGTATGAAGACAAAACTTCGCTCAAGACTGCAGTATTCCTTACAAGTGCCCGCGCGCACACACACACACACAGAAAGAGAGAGAGAGACCTCCTCAGTCTCTCTCCCAGCTACCCCTTGATCTAAAAATAGCCGTTCCACTCTCCTACAAGAGGCAGCAACCATTCTGAACCAATCAACACGGTCTGTCAAAGGCATCGGCATCCACCACCCCTTAGTGTGTAAGTGCATGCATGCATGCCTTTGTGCGTGCATGTGTGCAACAAGGGGAACTCCTGACTGAGGGTAATAAAACTGCCCCTCCCTTCTGCTCTGGTTAGAAATGATGGGAAAGTGATCCCTCCTAGAAGACAATGGCTCGAAAAACAAAAAGAAAGCAAGAGAGAGAAAAGGGGGAACAAAACGAGGGAGGGAAAGGAGTGCAGCTGAAAGACAGGGACAGGGAGATCTGGCTGCAGTTGAAACAGGCTTCAAAGGAATATTAATGTGATCCTGTGCAAGAGCTGAAGACAGGGGAAGAGAAGGGGGAAGAAGGAGGGCAGATGAGGAAGAGGGAGAGAGAAGAGGAGGGGGAAAAGGTGCGTAAGAGTTAATGACATCGATATCTCCCATCTGCGTAGCTCCACCCATGCACCTTTCTCCAGGTGAATCTGCAGTTTGGCTTTCATCGCCTGCCTGCAGTCTATTCAAACATTCCTGATGCGTTATAGTAGCCACCAGAGATTTAATTACCAGAGCAAACATATGCACACTTTTACTTCCAGCTCTACAAGCACAATGACGATACCTGGTCAATGAGCAGCTGAGCAAGTGCCACTCTGTTCCCAGGTCACGATGACAGTAAAGACGCAATGCAGTGACCCCTGTCCCACCCCAGAGGGTGCTATACCCCATGCTACATACTGTACACGGCAACCTAAAGGTCAATGCTTCTACATGGCTGGACAACCAGTAGTAGACAGAAAGCTAAGCCCAGACAGACTTCTCCTTCCGACTTGAGACACATTCATACTCAAGACTACTAGTACCTCATGCTGCTATTTAGTGGTCAAGCTCATATATTTATTAAATTTTCAATTCCAAGCTAGTGCATTTAGTTTCTATATTGGAGATTAACGATATAGAGTAGAACCAAATTACTGAGTCAAGGGAAATATTTTTCTGTTTTTTACCCTGCTTTTGCACATTTCTGTCAGTGTCTATTTGTGTGGGTTATAATAAAAAGGAAGAACATTGTAAAAAGGAGGGAAGTATTGAGTCAATTTTTTCTCCTACTAAGTAGCTATTCCAAGGTCAAACCAATGTTATATTACCTTACTAATAAATTATTTTAATGATAAAAATCAAACAAAGAAAAAAATTAAAAACAAGTATGTTGAGTTCTGAATTAACATACCCAAAAGTATTTTGCCTTTATCCATACACGTATCTCTGTTATCCTGATCAATTTTCTATGTAATATCTACTTTCTGGGGTCTATGCCAGCATTGACTCTTATCATCTTATATTTGCCTGTGAATGTGTGTTAGTGCACAAGCTTGGATGTCCCCAGGCTAAAGTAGTGGGAGGAGAACAGAAGGCCTGTGCTTCAGAAGCATTACGCAGGGCAACACCACTCACGCATGGGATCTAGATCAGACCCTAACACAAACACAGGCTCATGCACACTCTTAAAGGGTGAACCGCTAGTGCACAGGAGATCAGGGCACAGGGGAGCACATCAAGAGACCAAAGAGAAGAAAAGTGATCAGGAAGTAAAAGAAAAAGTCATTACAGGACAAAAGTTTGACACTATGTTCAACTGACCTTGGAATGATTGAGACAATGCCACTAAAACCAGTGGGAGAATGCCTGCACAGTACAAACAACCCACAAAAAATATCATGGTGCAATATAGATATGTTGCCTACACATCAATATGAGAAACCACAACCATTCATCTGCTGACTTAGCCTTTGGTGACAACAGCCAATATTTGAGGTGGTCCAACCAGTGGACATCTGGGCCGAGATTTCCTTTCTGTGATGCGTAGTTTATGAATGCAGACCCCTGGCCTCCCTCTCTCCAGCTACCTCCTCCAGCTCGTCTGGGGGGACAGCAAGGCATTACCAGGCCAGCTGAGAGATATAATCTCTCCAGCGTGTCCTGGGTCTGCCCCGGGGCCAGTAGGATAAACCCAGAGGAGCCCAGGAAGCATCCTAGTCAGATGCCTGAACCACCTCAACTGTCCCCTTTCGATGTGGAGGAGCAGCAGCTCTACTTTGAGCCCGTTACGAATGACTGCACTGCTCACCCTATCTCGAAGGGAGAGGCCACCCAACCTTCGGAGGAACCTCATTCCTGGCACTTGTATTCACGATCTCGTTCTTTCGGTCACTACCCAAAGCTCATGACCATAGGTGAGGGTAGGGATGTAGATTGCCAGGTAAATCGACAGCTCTGTTTTGCGCTCAGCTCCCTCTTTACCACAACAGACCGGTGCAGCGTCCGCATCACTGCAGATGCAGCCCCAGTATATCTGTCGATCTCCGGTCCCTTCTCACGTCACTTGTGAACAAGACTCCGAGCTACTTAAACTCCTCCACCTGGAGCAACATTTGTCTCTGAGTGGGCTCGTAGCCAGTGGTTTTGAAATTTACTTCAATAAATAATTTTCCTACATGCAACTAATGTCTTCTCAAAGATGACTGGTCAACAGCACAAAGACTGCACTACAAATGAAAATGGAAACTTTGTAGCTTCACAGCAAGCACGCCTATCTCATTTCCAAGAGGCTGCTCTTCTGCATGAGGTTTTTAACTAACATGATTGCATGTTACAAAGCAGACAAGCTTGTTCTGTAATGTTGGTATGTTGGCTGGAAAGGATCCTGCCAGAAACCTTGCTGACTGTTTTTTTTTAAATTACATTCCACATGGTTACAAACTTTCAACTATCAGCTGGAGTAAGACTGCTGGGTTGATGTGTCTGGTGTAATGGGTATAGTTAGATGGATAATCACTTCTGTGATACCAAATACCAAAAAATATAATAATATACATTGTTAATTATGTGTGGAAATCTGTGTTGTTGACAATAGTGTTTTTCTTTAAGAAAAAAACTGCAATTTATGTTCATATTAATAATAACTTACGGCTCAGTAAAATGTGTCTTTTCATTGCCATCTGTTGCAGTATTTTGTTGCTTTAAAGCTGAGTGTGGTAACGACTACGGTAAACATTCATGTGCACAATAATAACACAGAGAAGAAAATCCCATCAAAACGGCAAATACTGATCTTAGATTTGAGCAGGAAAACTGACAAAAACCACAAAAAAAACCCCAAAAAACTTGTCAAATTTGTCATGGCTGTGAAGGAATTCAAGTCTCAATCTGAGGACTGCTGCTGTGTGACAAGTTATTTAACTGTAAAACTACGACTGTGTGTTACAAATCACCTGTCTGAGGAGGAGAAAAGCACAGATCACAATTTACCATTAGGCTTTGACAGATCCTGTCTCTTCCTCAGGAATAAGTGATAGCTACACATTATTATCAAAGTTACCTATTTTGTGCTACATGCATAAATGTGCAAAACTCTCTTGCTCTGGGAATGCCTGATAAATGTTCTGTTACTCTATGAAGGCAATGGACAACTGCTGATTCAAAAAGCATGATATTCATACCTTGTCCTATGCAGAAAAAAAACTAAAGCTAATTTTTCTTCATAAAGGAGTGGCTTTGAAGCTTCCTCTTATCTGGAATGAGATTTGTTTGGCAGTGAAAGGCTGAAGGTGTTTCACTAAATAAAAAAGCATGAGACAAACCTTCTTTCACCATGTTTTATGTTAGAGGGCTGAGGTACTGCTACATCATCCGGGCTGAGAATTTCACCAGTTTGCTATTCCCACAATTAGCAAGCAGGCGTGCTTATTTGCACTAGCAAGCGGTCGGCCAAACACAACTTTTTTTAGACACAAATAATTGTTATTCTGTTAAATTAAAACTGTCGTTAACGTTACAAATGGGCGGGACTGATAATGTTTGCTGGCTAGCTCCAGCATTAACATTATTGTTTTATTATTATCCATAGCCACTAGACACTACCTTATGATAACTTAACAGACGGTTAAAGTGGCTATCATTAACTGTTAACTAATAATATTAATTAATTGTTAAACAGCTAATGTTGATGTGTGCACTAGCCTCGTGCCAAAAAGTGATTAAATACTTTTTTGTAGTATTGGCAAAGAATGATTGCTGGTGTTGCGCAAAAAAGTGATTTCAGTATTTTGCAAAACATTATTTGCTCTATTTAAAATGCTGTAAATTACTTTTTGGCCTATAATCTGTGACACGTGTCAAACATCTGTAATGAATGATACCAAGTCATTTTGAGCAAGAAGCTACATTCCTGTCACAAGGTAGATGCTGCAATTACTTCTTGGCAGTGTCATATACAGTATATTATTTATTTATCAGGGTAAAAACTCTCATTGGCATTAAATATGTCTTTAAAAAGAGAGATCTGGCCAAGAGAGCAGCAGAAATTGCAACAAATATAACAATTCTCTAAAGATATTTTAAGTGGCCAAAAAGGACAGAACAGGCACAATAATGCAGTCATAAAGATAATTTAAGGATACTTTATTTTATATATGATGCACATCCATAAATTCTGTAGACAGCAGCCTATTTATAAGATATTAGACATAAAAAACACAGAAACATCAGCAATCAATTTTTGGCATGACAGCAGCACTGTCGGTATCTCTGCTGTTGCAAATGAGTGTCTAATCTGACATCAATTTATAGTATTGATTAGTATTGCGTATCAAATTTTGACAGCCCTACTCCCAATAATCTAGCCATTTTGCAAGAAACAAATTAGAAAGACACTGTTGCCATAACATTTTAATCACATTAGTAACAAGGCAGGCTCTTGTCTGGCGTACTTGAAGTAAAATGTAAGCAAATGATAACAGCAGGTTACACAGATGCTCTGTCCCAATTTCAAACTATTAAAAAAAAGGGAATGCTTATTTTTGCCATTTTTGAGGATGCCACAAGACGATGCAAAAGATGTATTAGCAAACATGTAAAACAACAAACACAAAATCTGACTTGTAGATGTTTTCCAGTTGTTACAAATCTAGCACTGCATTACGGAAACAGTGCATTAATTTGTTTTCATGTATTCATTACTTTCTAGAGTTAAACCTAAGCCATGGGTGGCTGTGGCTCAGGTGATTGAGTGGGTCGTCTACCAATTAGAAGGTCAGTGGAGTGGAGTTGCCCCCTATGGATCCATTGGAGTGTGAGTGCATGAATGTTAGCAAGTCCATGGGCATAGATAAAACAGTGTAAATGTGTGTGTGTGTCTGGTTGTGTGAATAAGACTTGTAGTAAGAAAGCACTTTGAGTGTCCAACTGAGTAGAAAGGCCCTGTGTAAGTACCAGCCCATAACCTGGTTGAAATAAATTTGGTATGTGTGGTTTTTAAGTGAGACTCAGCAGCAGCCTCCAGAGTAAAATATTATATACAGTATTAGTGCTGCATATAGTGTTCTGGTTAACAGTCTAAGTGGTGTCTATTAGTGAAACAGACAGCGAGGAGACCGGGCAGACATCTCTGTGACATATGTAAAGCTAGCATGCAGCCAGCCAGGAAGCATCTGTAATACAATAACTTGAAAAAAAAAAGACATTAGCTTGGCTATATAGCTAGCTGTCTATGTTCTGTCAGTCAGCCACCAGCAGACGCTGCTGTTTCATAATCTGCTTGTATGTTCCACTTAATCATTTCCAGGACATAAAGCAGTCAAGTCTCATTATCTCCCTGGGATTCCACACTAATAGGGTTTTCTCTTATAGTAGGTCCTCACACACTCATCACATATCTTACGTGCACGGTATGCCTGTGTATGTGTTTAGACACCTATTAAATGCCATATTGTACTTTTCAGCTGCAAGAACGCACCTATACACTGGCACGCATAACCTTGGACACCATGGATCAGTAATTGGGCTCAGCTGGACTATAAATCAGTGCAGGACAGACTGGCTAAAGTTTGCTTCCAGTCCCACTGCGACACTGCACTCATCAGTAAGACAGAATACCCTGTTGCTCTGCAAGGAAGACAGAGAAATCTAAAAGTTGCTCATTACATCTGTACATGCAAAGAAAATTTGCAAATCCACCAGTGCAGGGATAGGAGGGTAACGCGTTCATTTTCTTTGCAGCCCACTTGGCACCTCTATTGTTTCTTGTTCTTTATCTGCTAACAACAGCGAAAGTGGAGCTCCAGCCCCAGAGAAGCTGCTACAGGGGTCAAACACTGGATTGGGCTGACATCTACCATGGGAGGGACAACACCTCTGCACACCAATAAGATATCACTACCTCCTGTCGTCTATTTTATTGGCTTCTTCTCCATCAAATGGAAACATTGGGCCCCAGGCCTTAGATTAAATGGGCTTAATGATGAGTAGAGGTTTGGATCCGCCTCCAGATTGTAATTGGGTGGGGTAGACAGCTGACTAGAGGGCTTTCAGTTCTACATCCCTCTTCCTAGCCTAGATGAAGAGAGGACTAATGGTGCACAAATACCAGCATCTTCGTTCCATGGCAGGGTAAATTTCCAAATTAATAAAAGCTTCACGGTGCTGGGTAAAATATAGTAACAGCAATAACGGCATATAACCTAATCTAATATAAGCCCACTGTATCTTAGCAACCTTGTTAATTCTGTGAGGAGCAGTGGGGTAAGCAGCAGAAGCACAGCATCCATCATCAAAGACACACCCAGCAGCAACACACACACACACACGCACACACCCACACACACGCACACACACACACACACACACACACTTACTGTCAAACTCCCAAATCCACGACACCATGCAGATGCACATGCTATCTTACCATTACCTGCTATCTCAATCACAGGTGCTTAAGAAGAATGCACACACATGTGCAAGAGTATGCTGCTAGTCACATGCACACAGAACCTCAGGCTTACTGTAAGCAGTCGGGAGAATGGAGGGGGTGTGGAGCGGAACAATGGGATCCTAATCGTCGGGCTGCATTTCAAAGCCTCTCCCCTCTACAACACTGTTTCTAGATAAGATTTGAAAATGCTATTTATATCCACGGGGAAAGGAGCCAACCAGCAGCTTGATTTTCATTTATTTGAAGTCAGATCTAAATTGGGGTGGAGTTACATAATGCAACTAGTGTGACACTCCACCTGCTACTACTGAGACAGCCATTGAAGAAAACTACAGAGGGAAGCAACTCAAAAACACACTGGGCCTACGCTGGTACTGCAGCTAATAATTAATCTATTGGCTTAATAACCATTGCTTACTATACCAAAGGAGCCTGGCTCATCCGTGTGGGTATAGCAATGGGCCAATCTGCATCTCAAATCCAAAGCTACTCCAAAGTGGCCAGGCCAAAATCCGGCAGCCATGCCAAGCCAAGGACAAAACAACACAGAACAGCATGGCCCAGTCCCCCCTACGCACCAGATGTGCAGAGAAACAAGGACAGAGAGGGGAAGACGGCTCTCTTCTTCACAGCTGTGTCCCAGGCATGCGGGCAGGGACCATTTCCCAGCCCAGCTCATGCAACTCTCTCCCTCCCTGCCTCCCTGGAGAAGGGAGGCAGCTCCATCACAGCCTGAGTAAAAGAGGAGGAGGAGGAGGAGGAGGAGAGGTGGTAGGATGGACATGCAGAGTTGAGGGAGGGTGAACTAGAGCCCAACCCTGAGAGGATTAAGAGAGCAATTCACACTGGATAAAAAGGAGGGTGACCACAGAGAAGAAGATAGATGGAGGCAGCAGTAGGAGTAATCTGAAAGCAAAGAGGGAGGGCAGAAAAAGGAAGAAGGATAGGAAAGGGAGTAGTAAGGTAAAATGGGAAGATGGGGAAATGACTGGTAGAGGGAGTGTGTGAGACGGGAAATGCAGAGAAATAAATAAAACACATGCAGATGAATAGGACAGCAGAGACAACAATAGAAGAAGAAGGGAAATAGAGGAAGGGAACCCTGACTGCTCCCAGATACACCTGACTCTCTATAGTTTCAGTCTTTCCTTATTCTCACAGTTTATTCTTTTCCTCTGTTAACAATGCCTAAATAGGCAAAAGCTGCGGGGGATATTAAGAACTTGAAAGCCAAGTTTCAGAATCTAATTGTTGTCTGATCATGAGGCTCTACATCAACACCAGCATATTTCTCTCATTTTCTCAACAAATTTTTAGCCAAGATTTGGGGGAATTCTTAAAAACATGGCATCTTCCCGATCAAAGAAAAGAAAACTGGTGCATGGGCTCCATTTTTCCTGGGCTGAGAAATTGTTTATTGATAGCTCATAGTAGAAGGATGAGGTAAAAACAGTCAGATGGGTTTTTCCTTTAGTGTTATATATCTGGACATACTGTAGATGTTACACCTGAACAACCTTCTTCAGACGTGGTTTGACTGATCCAACTTTTTGAAATATATGTGCTCTTAATATTGTTACTGGTGTAATGTTTAAATACAGCAAGACGAGGCGTATGTGGGCATGACACAAGACTAGCAAACACTGACATTAATAAGTCATGTAGCTACGTCACTGTGTGACTAATGCTTAAAAACAATTAGTTAGTCAATAAAAAGAAAGCTGATTTATAGTAATTTTAGCCTGAAACAATCTCTAACTGGCACCTTGGGAACTGAGCAACTCCACTGAAGCAGTTTGGAGTGTTCAAGGGCAAATCATTAGTGGCACATCAGATAATTCAACAAATAAATGAGGGAGAAGTGAATGATGTTAAACACAAATGTTCTGTTTATCATCAAAATAAAAAATAAATGTAATAATGAATTTTTTCTTTAAAACAAACAAAAAAAATTGTCTGAAGCAGTTTGTAGAGCCCTGCACACTGAATACACTGAATAGCAAGTTTCAAAAGAGTCGGCCCATGGATGAGGGAGGAGTAGGAATTAAAGGTAAACATTAATGGATAGTATTTCGCAAAAATTCATTAAAAAAAATAGAAGTCAAAAATCTATTTCCCCTATTTAGTAAAGCATCATCCAAAGAGTATTTTTGCCAAGTTTCAGAAGATTTCAAATATAAATGGACTGAGAAGTAGCAAATTCCCAGAGAGGTTGCCAGACACCGAATGGCTGACTGTTGCTTGTTGTTAACAGTGGAGCTAAATAATATAATTAAATACAAAAAGAAAATTAAGATGTTAACTTTGTCTCCGGAAACAGTTTTTGATAAAACAGTTGAACTGGTAGATGAAACTCAGTCATCTGTTATAGTCCCATAAGCCTATCACATGCATCATAAATCATAGAAAAAAGGTAGAAACACTGGCCTGAACCTGAGCTTCTGCCAACATTTGAATTAGTTCTTTTAAGTATTGCAACAATTCCACTGATTACCTCTCTCAAAAATAACTGAAAATGGGCAATAAGGCAAAATGTTTTTCCACTGTAGATGTTTGTTCAAGTTTGGCGTTGAACATTTCAGATGGAAAATATTAAATTTCCTGCAATGTGACCACTCACTTTGACGTCGCTGGCACGCTTATTTGAAGAAGAGTTCAAGCAATAGAACCAAAAAACACTGAAACTTTGAGTTTGCACTGCAAATGAAATCCTACATTCAATGGGGAGCAAAGCAAATGGCTGTTTCTTTAAAGAAGCCTATGTGAAAATGACTCCACTTCTGACTTTATTTAATACCAGAGTAAACATTTTCTTAACGAGTTTATGTTCTCAATTGCTAGCTTGAAGTCTTCTTTAATGCATTCTGATGTTCATTTGGTACATTTTGGTCCCATTTAGAGAAAAATAGGTGATTACAAAGAAAGTATGCTTTAGGTTGTGGCTACATTGTCATTTAAAAGTCACTACAGTGTCCTCTGTTTCTTACCAATATTCATACCTTGCTTGTGGCAGAGAAAACTGCACTCACCTCCAAATAGCCAACTGAAGGCTTCAAAACTAAAAAAAAAAAAACTATGATCATTTTTTCTTTTTGCAGTCTATGGTTACACAATGACTGCTTACAGTCACCACTGCAATGATAAGGGTACCAACAGTCAAAGCAGGATATTTAAGATGTAGTGCATGTCTACAAACTACCGACCATCAGATTTACCATAGTCATCCTAATGACAGTCAGACCACAGGTGAGCTCTTTGCAGTCACTCTGCATCGCACCTATCCGAACTTCTCTTTATCATTTGAATATCACTGAAAACCTCAAGACTGCAGCAACCTGCAGCCTGCAGCTCTCCACAAAGGCCTCACGTACTGATGTTTTATTAACAGAGCCATAAATATTGAAAAGACACTTACTAATGAAGCTGCGTAGAAAAGTTCCAGAGACAATTTACAGCAGCAAGGAATATGGGGACCTTGATTATGTCACCCTTCTTTCTCTTTCTTTACCCTTCATCTCATTTCACACACCATGATTGGAATGGCCCTGCAGCTTTGACCCCCACCACCACTGACAGCACCCACACCCACGCCCACGCCCACACTCACATACATTTACCCCTCAGCAGCCACCATCTTCTTCCCCATCTATGTTTTACTCGTTCAATGAAATCACTGGATTGGAGGGGCTTGACAATCTGCCACACCCCTTGCAAATATTAATCATAAACCACGGTCTCTGAGTATAATGAAGCTTGTTTCTAATGACAACAGGCATGATGAATGTGCCTGTGGCTCCGCATTGCATTACAATATAGCCAGTTGGGAGTGTGTGCACGTATGTGCATGTAGTAAGAAGGCTGGGCGGGAGTGTGGCTCTTGGGGAATGAGGTATCACAGTTTTTCCCCCATGTAGCATGACATTTCGATGGCAGAGGGCCCACGGCAAACCAGCTCTCTGTGGCATTTCCAACAGCTGTTTATACACACATACACACAAACTAAATGTTCACTGCGCCTTTTATATACACGTGTGCCAGTATATGCAATGCATGAGTGCAAACATTCGCATTCACACATTCATTTTACTATAAGCCATAGTAGATGTCATTTGAAGTATGGGAGAGTCCAAAATTTTCACTGTAGCTGTACACCAGCAACAAAGGTGCATGCAGGAAAACACACCGTATACAATAGCTGGCAAGAAATTGTAAATTAAAGTATCAGTTCTATCTTACCACCAATGGTATCTAGCCATGCAGGCCATTTGGGTTTTGTCTATTCAATTTTCACATATGTGTCTAACATCCACTATAGTGGAAAGGAATGTCTTCTTCTGGAGTCTCTCATTCCAGAAAAAGAAGGCTGAGGTACAGCGGCATGTCATGAACTCTAAATGTGAATTTTTCAAAATTCCCTTTTGAAACATGATTAGATTTAGCTTTAAAATGTCCAACTTAACAGCATTAAAAATCATTTTTTACAGCTTGGTGCAAAAATGGTTTTGTTTTTAATGAATAGTTTTCACCTTCATGACATCTGCACAGTGGGTGACTTTTCTCATCAATTTGAACACTGTTAAGGCTTAAGGTTGAAGTTAGCCAACACAGCTAGCTCCATTAAAATGCTCCAAAAGGCACGAAACCGAACAAATAATATGGGTTGGTGTGTCGTAAAGGCTGTCCAGGAAGGCTTTGCTACAGCTTGGATGAGTGGAAATTCTAGCATTTAGTTTTTTTACTATAAAGTTTATTACGCTAGTTACTGTGCTACCTGGCAGGTGTGTGTCTGTGTGTTTCACTCATACATTGGAAGCTGCTTACTAACTAAGCTTTCTTGCAGAAGCTGACAGCACAGCAATCCACCCTTTGCCATGTTACCAACAACATGGCAGAGGTCAAAAATCTGATGTTCAGGCTTCAGAATACTGAGTGCTGAAACTAGTGGGTGGCATCACAGTTGCTACATCCATCATTTATATACAGTTAATGGAAGTAACTTAATTTATAATTAACCTCAGTCTGCTGAAAAACTCTCGCCTTTGGTTTACTAAGAATCAGTATTCCCAACTTGTAGCTACCACCTGGTTTATAGAATTCAGAAAACAGCATATTTAAAGGACAAGATGGATAATGTCATATTGAGGATTACAAAATGCAAACAAATGCTGAGCTCTGTGTGTTACTGTATATCTATGACTGCTCCATTAATGGGCCAGGTACCATTCTCTTGTTAGAAGCCAAAATGAGTTTGAGAGCAGCTCTATTGATTTCAGTAGAAGTGCTTACACTGGCATCAGTATAGCTGCACATTTTTGATAT
>VUQK01006929.1:1311-18902 GCA_015106715.1 Bujurquina vittata | reverse complement strand
CCTTTTTTTTTTACCCCCCTTTTAACCCCCCCCCCCCCCCCCCCGCCTCCAATTTCGTTGCTTCTCTCTCTCCTCCACTTTCTTCCACCCCCTCCTCCTCCTACTCCTTTATCCTTCCAAGCTGCTGATGCAAGGCTGCACCAGTACAACCACAGCTTTACACATCCCAGTTTGGACATGGATCAACAACATGGAAAACCCTCACCTCACTTTTTACACTTCACTTAAAATGATTAAAGATCGAAGGGTGGAGAGTGGTTAGCCACTGAAATGTATAGCTATTGGTTAACATTAGCAATGGGGCTCTTAATCTGTTGGCTTTCAGGGTTTGCAGTAAAACATATGTGCTGAGGCCTAATCAGATCAGGTATTGATCGGTCTTCATAGAGGAGGAAGCTTAATGCTCTCCCTGCTCCTCTGTGATGTTGCACTCAAAGGAAGGAAGGAAGGAAGGGAGAGAAGAACAAAGGCATAGGGAGGAACAGACTAAGGGTGATATGACTACAACTAGGGTTACAGGTCAAGGTTATACTGACAGATGGCGTTTCACAATCAATGTCCCATTTCTGATCAAAGTAAATAGTCACATTCATGCTGAGAGGGGAATGATTTGATGGGCAGAGCAAATGCACAACCACAACTCCAGTCCTGATTGGGACAAACAAGTCCCAAGAGGTGCAGCTGTCAAGCTGATTTCTGGGGCAAGGGACTCAGCCATATTGTAAGTGACACATTGTTCACTAAGTGGAAAGTTAATCTAAACTGCATCTTCAGAGGGTCCCCATGTGGTAAAGATGGCAGCCTCATCATCGCCTGGACTACCGGCTGCCCTCCCCATGACCAGCCTCCGGTCTCTGTCCACAAATCCCATTTCATGCCAGCCACACTTCTAAAAAGGCAAAACAAAAGCCTGATCAGCGCAGCTGCGGCTTTAGGACATTGTGCCAACAATCATCGTGAAATTGGTGGAACAGAGCAAAGTGGAACTCTGGAGCAACCAAAAGTACTGAGCGACTCACTCTGAAATATTAAGCTATATGGGCCTGCCTCTTACTTCTTAGGTGAGGAAACTTGTGGCAACTACTTCCTAAAAGTAATCAATTGCACCTGCATCAGGTAAAGAGACACCTGTAGGAACACGATTGGACATAACCATGTAGCTGGTGATCAAATACCTGCTGACAGAGCCATTGAAAAGCAGCATGAATCAGTTAAAAAGTAGGAGTTCAGTGCTTTGCCTTAAATAATGCTGCTCTGTCACATCCATCCATGACAGATCCATGCATCCAACCTGTACGCCTTATTGAGTTCAGGGTTACGGGAGTAGTACTGCAAGCAAAGGCATCCAGTGTGTCCTAGGTCCATCCCAGGGTTTTCTCCTGTTTGGACATGCCAAACACCCGAGCCACGTCAACAGGCTTTTTTTTTTTTTAATTCTCTACGATATTAAAGCCAAAATTACACTTTCCACAGCCAAATAGCTCTGAAGACAAACAAGCAAATGGTTTCATAAATCCCTCAAGTGTGATTAAACGATTAGTCGAATAAGCAATTCAACTGAAGGGAAATTAATCAGCAACTAAATTTGTTAAGCTCTTGGTGGCTCTAGCTTCTCAATTCTCAATTGTGGCTTTCATTCTGTGATTTATTTACATAAAAATGAATATCTTTGGGCTATGGACAGTTGAATAAAAAAAAAATTGTTAGGGGGTTTTTGCTGTTATGTGATGTTTTAAAGACAAAACTGTGAACTGATTAAATTCGGTCATAATCAGCTGAGTATAGATAAGGGTCATTAGTTGCAGGCTTGCATCCATCAGTCCATTAAATCCCACTACATCCAGCATAACCTCCCAAAAATGCAGTATGGTGTTGCTACAAGAACAAGAGTTTTCACAGGAATTGTTATCAGTAATATATTCAGACATGGCATCACTGTTGAGAAAACATATCTAAAGTTGTGAACTCACAGTGGAAATAAAGTCCTGTGGATAAAAAAAATTACAATGAACACATTCCACACGTTGCCAGTGCTTGTTGATGTATTTGTTAATGTGTGAGTGGGTGGTAATACATGGGTGTATGAGTATGAATGTGTGCAAATGATTTGACTCCCCTTATTTCCCAGGATGCAGAGTTTTACATGCCCACACGCATATACACACACAAACACACGCACATGTAGAAGTGCCCCAGGCCCGGCTGTACTAATGAAGAAGCCTGTAAGCAGCTACCTTCATTACATTCAATCCTCTGGACAGTGTCAGCAATTACATTGCAGCTTCCCACTGTCAGAGCACACACACACACACACACACGCACACACACACACACACACACACACACACACACACACGAACACGCACAGTACAGCTGGATAGTTCTTCTCCAGGCTAATTGAGGTTGATGCAGGGAGGAGTTCCTGTGCCTCTTCTTCTTTAGTTGGTGGGTGTTTGGCTCAGGCTTGGTGCTTTAAAACCCAAACCTCTCAGTGCAAACTTAGATCTACCACCACATCAGCATACCCCCTGTGACGACTCACTCAACCCGCCTCTCTGTATGGTGGAGCAGAAGGGAAGCCTGGAGGCAAAGGGGGAAGCTGCCTAATAGAGTGCTCCCCTTGCCATATTTTACACATCTCATCACTTATCCCACTGAGACACACATACATCTATCTACATGTCAGTGTGGGGGCAACTGAGAGGGAAGCTCCTAGAGGATCACAGGATCAGGAAGTTTTTTGCTGTTCCAAGGCTTGGTCTGACTTTGTGTAAAATAGAATCCATGCATTCATCCATCCATCCATCCATCCATCCATCCATCCATCCAAGTCTATCATTAACAGCCTATCATGAAATAAAGTAAAATATGTGACTTCAAATATTCAACTACACGTTATAATATGTAAATAAATGATAATCACACATTCATCTTTCTACCCCCTAGATCTGCAGCTACTAATTATTTTCAGTGTTGCTTAATCACCTTATTATATTCTTAGTACTATTAATCCTTTTGGGCCCCTTGGTTGCCTACAGGCACTGCTACAAACAATATCCTCAGTTTATCTCCACAGGATGAACTTTTATCAGGTTAAGAAACTCTGTAATAAAATTCAGACATAATATTTTATTTAAAAAGTACTATTTTGAAAAAAATTGTAAAGTCTACACAGAGACCAATGTGACTAACTGTCCAAAACTTATTCAGTTAACTATGATCTATGACAAAGAACAGCAGCAAATCTTCACACTTGAGAATCAGTGTTTCTTCACTTTGTGTTAGTGGCCTAACTGTTTTAGCTCTGACTTCAATGGTAGCATTTTGGCATTTTGTATTTTTGAAGCCAAAGCTGACAATATTTGAACCAAAAGGTGGAGTGCCAGGTTATCAGCTATATATAGTATGCTATAAGCAGTATTCATAAACTGTACAGATGAACTGCACAGGCAGAGATACCTGCTAATTAGTACTAAATAGATTTACACGCACTCACTCACAAAAAAAAAACAAAAAAACAAAAAGAAGCAGGAATTTCTTGGACTGTCTTTTAACTGCACAGTGGGCCATATTATCTATCTTGTTCAATGACTCAAATTAGCTGGGATAGCTGCTGGCTACACCCACCTGTGTTGACACCCGCCTGTCAGTCAAAGCAGCCATGCCCCTTACCTTAAGCCTTAATTAAGTTTAAATGGGCATGGTATTGAACTTAAATTCCAAGTAAAAGTCACAACCATGAGCCTTAAAGCAGAGAGCATGTAAGCTAGAAAGTAAGTTGATGATCCACTAATTTAAAAGAGTTTTATCTAGCCTGGACAATTACAGAATAAAAAGCCTTCCATCAAGCGCAGACTGAGATGAAAACCAGAACAACCCCAGGTTTCTTCTCAGCGTTGCAGCCAGACTGACAACAAGCCATGGCTCTGCTGAGTCGTGTCTTCCTTTATGTCTCTATACTAATCACTTCATGACATTTTAAACATTTGTGTGTGTGTGTGTGTGTGTGTGTGTGCGCGCGCGTGTGCGTGTGCGTGTGTGTGTGTGTGTGGGGGGGGGGTAGCCATAGCATTTTAAGATGGCTTGATTAAATGGTTACTTAGTCTACGCCCACATGAAAACCCCCAAAAAACCCAATGTCAATCAGTGACAAGAGCATGCCAAAGCAACAGGGAGCAACATAACCATAGGGAAATGTTGGCTAATCAGAAGCCTACAAAAAATAACAGAATGAAAAAAATAGATAAAGGTGCATACTTTTGATGTTGCAAAATAAAATCTTGCCTTTCCTTGTTCACATGTAAATGCAGAAACAGAGTTTCTGAGAATCTGAAACCTAAAACACCATTTACGTGTGGGCAAAAGGCCAAAATGCATAGAAAAAGTTAGCATCCATCCATTTTATTCCTCTTATCCAGTTCATGGTTGTGGTGGGGCTGGAGACCGTCCCAGCTCTTTTAGGGCATAAGGCAGGGTACACCCCGGACAGGCTGCCAGACTGATGCAGGGCTAGATTGTAAGATAGAAAACCATTCACACCTAGGACCAATTTAGAATGACCAGTTAAACCAAAAATGTCTTTACATGGTGGGAAGAAACCAGTGTACATGGAGGGAACCTACACAGGCATGGTGAGAACAGACAGACTCCACACAGAAAGGGCCCAGCTGCCCAGCCAGATTTGAACCGTCTTGCTGTTAGGTGACAGTGCTAACAACCACAACACCACAAATTTACCAGAATACTCGTGTATGTGTGGGCAAGGTGTTGAAAAGCCTATACTTGAGCCAGGTATTTTATAGACCAATTTCTAACCTTCCTTTTATTTAAAAACTTCTCGAAAGAGCTGTTTTAAATCGGGTATGTGATCCTTTGCAGAGGAATAGTTTATTTGATTCATTTCAGTCAGAATTTAGAGCGCACAACATAAGAGAAACTACACTAGGTTGCTAATGATATTCTCGTGGCCTCAGACAATGGATTCATCACTGTGCTTATACTATTAGACCTGGTTTGAATCTTACTTAGCTGTCAGATTCCAATTTATTCATGTAAACGAGGAGTCTGGCTCACAAACAGAGGTTAGTCATGGAGTCCCACAGGTCTCTGTGCTAGGCTCAATACTTATCACATGTACATGCTTGTTTTAGGCAATGCAGATGACACCCATTTATATTTATCTGTGAAACCAGGTGACATAAATCATTAAACTATAGGCATGTCTTAAAAACATAAAGGCCTGTATGGCATATTATTTTCTTACTTCTAAATTCAGAAAAAAGTTATATTTGCACTTTTAAATCTCAGAATCAAGTGTGTCTAACTAAATAGTTACTTTGGATGGCATTTCCTGGCCTCCAGTAATACTGCAGTAATACTGCAAAGGATGCATCCTTTACCTTGCACAAATCTCTAGGAATGCTTTATTTGATCTGTATAATATTGCTGCATAACATAAGAGTCTATCAGAATTGACTTGACTGTGGAGCCAAAGGGTCACTAGAGGAATGGAGTTTTTGGCACTTGTGTTTTGGCTTCATTCACCTACCCTTGGAGTAAAGATAAAGTACATATAGATTAAGCTTAAACATGAGTAGCCTGTGAATTTTTTACACTGTCCCCAAATGACAGAAGACTGCTGCAACATGTAGACATCCTTATGCAAAGCTCAGTGTAGCAAGAGTGGAGAAACTGCGGAGCACCATACTGGAAACATTGATCACATTCATGTAGAAATTCTAGGTAAGCCACTAGCATTGAGAAATATTTATCTCTCTAAATCTGCTGCCAGAAAAGACAAAACAAATATGAATAGGATGGGTAATGAAGCAGAACTGAAGAAACGGAGTGAGAAACTCCCTGACTCATTCTTTCAAATGTCCAGTCATGTGCCAAAACTGACAGGAAAACACCAGTCATGCCTGTTGTGAGACCATAAATGATGCAAAAGGGCAACAAAGCCGTCAAGCCTCGTCAATCAAACTGGCTTTTCTGTTCATGTGCTGAGCTTTTATGGCTGTGATGTGTGTGACTGTGTGGGTGTCTATTAACATTTGATTCCTAGGTGCTATGATCTGAAAGGATTTTGTGGTAGAAACGGAAAAGGCACGACCCCCCCCCCCCCCCCCCCCCCACACACACACACAGGGATGGGGTCGGCCATCAAGCACATCTTGTTAGGGGAAGCTGGCCTCCTCCATTATTCACAGGCACATGCTCCCCTCATACTACTTTGCCGGGGAGATGGAGTGAATCGAATGTAGACAGACAGCAAAGGTAAAAAATGATAAGGGTGGACACAGAAATAAAGGTGAGGAGACAGGGACAAATATAGTAAGTGAGAAAAAGGGGATAAAATATGATATAAGAGTATGAAAGGGAGGGTGAATGTGTTATATTTATCGCTGAAATCCTCAGACTTATAACACTCATGAAACTCAGTTTCAGTTATCACTGATTCAGAATCGATTAGTGAAATTGACGCAAATATAAATGTGCGAGAAAGCCAGTGACATAAATAATTACAATCAGTTATGAATGCAATTGCAGCATGCACTGGTTCTATAGAGACTTCAAAAACTGCTGGTAAAAGGCTGCAGTTACTGAGGTGCAGATACTGAGGACCACCAAACACAGTGCTGATTGTGGATACATTAAAAAAACACATACAAACCCCTCTCTTCTTAGTGTGGCACCTTTGCTGTTTCAAAAATAGAAGCAATTCAAATGACGGAAGTTCCCGGAAGCCTGTGTCACACACATCAATCAGCGCGTCTCACCTCAACGTGGCTGGTCTAGTGGCCTCGGGAAGGAGGGAGTAATGGTGGGAGGGAAGGAGGTCTGAAGAAGTGACAAGCCAATGGAGAACCTGGCAGTATGTCAAGAAGGAGTGGAAGGGCCATTGCCAAGGGTGACAGCCAGAAGTCACACAGCGCTACACCACTTCCCAGCGGTCCTTCCCCCCCTTCTTGCTTCTTGTTTCTGTTCTTATGAATGGCTGATATTGTGTGGTGCTGACTGATGCTTCCTAACCTCAAGTTTATCCTATTATTTGCATGTCTGAATGAACATGAAAGGGCCTATGTTTTTCAATCAGGCACACCTTTTGGGAGAAAAATGTTACAGTTTTGAAATTACTTATTCACTTGTCATAGCTTCACTTTGACTTCCTCTGTTTTGCCTCTTGTGTTTCATTCCTCATCCCTCTTCAAACTGCACCCCACTCTCCTGCTCTGTTTGGCAAACAACAACAAAATGTCGAAATACTGGAAACCTGAGTGATGTTGACATAAATGAAGTTCCCTGTCTCTTCTTGCAGGGAAGCAAATTTAATAGCTGCTGCACTACATAGAAGATCTTAGAAGTCCCCCTCTCAGCGCATTACTCCTGTCACCGATGATGGTCCAGGAGGAGGAAAGAGACTGTTTTGTTACACGGCTCATGCAGCATCAGTGTCTTGAATTTTTCAATCATTATTAAAGTTATTTAGTATCTCGGGAAGTTTTGAAAAAGATGTTTGCATATGAAAAGAAAACCCACACACACACTTTTAAACAGAATAACTAATGGTTTTAAAGTATGTATGAAAAGGGGGCACAAATTTGAAGACCTATGCTTTTCCATTTTTTCTATTATATATAAACTCTTACAAATACGGATGCTCATATTGAATAAGGCCAAGGTTTTGAATAATAAGGCGAAAACATGTGCAAGCTATGTGATATATATAAATATTGTCTTAAACAGTTCATGATTGAAAGACCAGAATTACAATGATGGCAATGAGAGTTTCAAAGAGATGTTAGTGAAATCTTTGTTGCAGATGTTTGTTCTGTCTGCTATCATAGTCCAGACCAGACTGATACTTACAAATAAACAGATGGATTTAAGAAGTTTCCATCATTATTAATCTCTGGCTCTCTTCCAGAGCATGTCTTTTGTACTGTCTCTCTTTCCTCAGCCCCAACCGGTCACAGCAGATGACTGCCCTTCCCTGAGCCTGGTTCTGGATTCTTCCTGTTAAAAGGGAATTTTCCCTTCCAACTGTCACCAAGTGCTTGCTCACAGAGGGTCATTTTGACTGTTGGACTTTCTCTGTAATTACTGTAGGGTCTTTACCTTACATTATAAAGCACCTTGAGGCAACTTTTTGTTGTGATTTAGCACAATTTAAATAAAATTTAATTGAATTTCCAATCAGTAACAACAATCTCTGATTTTCTGAAGCTGTGTTTTAAGAGATTCTACACCAACAAGTGGAAGAAGGAGCACCTCTAATCACCAGGCTGGGAGCGATGAAATGGGCAGCCCATAAAAAAGAGGTGGCGCTAAAATGTAGTTTTCTACACAGACGATGAAGTGAGGACTGCACTGAGGTCCAGTATAAGATGGATTAAGATTTGTTTGAACTATGAATCATGCAAAGATGCTTTAGTAATCTCCAAGAACAAAATATAGATGCTTTCACATCCATGTCATGGTAAAAAACCTTTGCAGCAAAATAAAACTGGTCCTCCTGAGTATAAATAAAAAAATGTACCAATTGGAATGTATTCACATTTCAGAGATTTCAGTACATCTTTGTGAGCTTGACCAATATGCAGATGACCAATATGTTGCATAGGCTCTCTTTCTTGTATTCATTATACTGCAGTTTGTGATGTTTTTTCAGGCAGTTGCAGTAAAGACACAACTCTACAGCACTTCCCATGATTTATTCTTTGTTAACATCACTTGCCCTGAATCTGAAGTATTTCCAAACAATGGACGATCATCTGCTTCTATAGGTACAATCTCTTTGCATTCTGCTGTGCCAGACATTTGATTTGTGATTCCACAGTCTGTTATCTGTTGCACAGCTGACTTTTAATGTCATGTTGCTCATTCTGACTACATCTTGAAGCTGCACGGTGCAGGGAACACTGATTGGCATGTGCAGGCATGTCGTCAGGCAATGATTTAGGGAGCACTTGATTTGCTCTTGCTTTGCATTCTATTGGTGGAGCACGCATTTTCAGCATAGGTCAATCATGTTCATTTAACCGTGGGGAGGCAAAACCGTGATCAAGATTAAAATTCAATTAACTGTGCGGCCCTAGCTCATACCTTTCCATGCCCACAAATTCTAAGATTGCTTCTGCATGAAAAAATGTGCACTCTCTAAGCCAAAATCAAGACTATTCAAGCAGTGTCATTTGAATTGCTTTCTCAAACTTGACAGAAGTCATATGAAGCCAACAGAAAGTCAACACAACAGCAGTTTCAGTAGTAGCCTACTCCCTATCATTTATACACAGCTAAAAAAAATTAAAAGGAACACTTTTCAGTCAAAGAATAGCACCAATCAGTTAAACTCACATTGATTTGGTCAGTTAAGTAGCAGAGGGGGTTGTTTATCAGTTTTCAGCTGCTTTGGTGGCGCCTATCCCAGCTATCATAGGGCGAGAGGCAGGTTTACACCCTGTACATGTCACCAGCCCGTCGCAGGGCTAACACAGAGACACAGACAACCATTCACACCTTTGGGCAATTTAGAATAACCAATTAACCTAACCTCAGTTACCGTATGTCTTTGGACTGTAAAACTGGAGTACCCAGAGAAAACCCACAACACGGGGAGAACAAACTCCGCACAGGAAGGCCCAGGCCAAGGTGGATTCAAACCCAGACCTTCTAGCTGTGAGACAGCATTATTAACCACCACACAACCATGCTGCCCCAAACTCTAATGTTGTCCAACATATTCAGAAAAAACAATAGCTATTAAGTGCAGTTTCAACTTCACCTGTTTCTTTTCAGAACTTTAGTGCTATTTGACTGCAATTTTCTACCACTAGGAGCAGCCATTTTGGTTCACAATGCACATGCACTATCCTTTAATTTTTTTGAGGCTCTGACCTTGATTGGAGTGTGTCTTAAAATGTATTTGTCTGCAATATATGGCTTTTTTTTTTAAAGGCCCATTATGGTGAAGTTTCTACTGACACTACCTACTGTATAGCTAAAAACCCAGCAGATTATCCTCTAGTCTTATCACCTGAATTAACATGAGTTTGCAGACAAACCAGAAGAATATAAAATCAAATGCATCCTTGAGCCCCCACTAAATCTGATTATCAATCCAGTATGGTAACAAGAGATTAAAGTATTATAACAGGCATAATTATTTGTGTGTGCATGCAACCAGGAAATGTGTATACCAAGAAGGTGGGCGGCAGCTCAGACAGTAACACACACCAAATATAGACAAGGTGTTTACTGTGAGGATGTCAGTGTAATTGATGTGTCCAGCAGGTTGCATTTTGAGAGACAGATCTGATTTCATCATGATTATGTCAGACATATTTCAAATCTGTACAACCCATCTAAATTATATCCAGATTCTAGCTATAGTATATTTAGTGTCAATTGGCAAGGAGGCCCTCTGGCTGAATGACTACTACATCACATTAGGAAAATGAGTTGAGCTGGTATTTATATTAAAGAAATAGAATATTTTTGCATCAGATTTGTGCCTACTGAAATGTTGTATCTCAGTGAAACAGTGACCAGCTGAGACCATCCAGAAAGGGAAACATGAGTGTCGAGAAAACGATGCCTTACCTTCAGATTACAGCAATTTCACTATAGGGTCGGCAGTTATAATGTTTTGAGATGGTAAAATGGGCAAAACTGTATTATTGCTGCTACCGTAGCTCCTGCTCTCAATGAGGAGCTCCCTGTCTCATCAGCACCCAGTCAGTCTGCAAAAGATGCTAGATGCTGGCAATCTGTCCTCAGAGTGAAACACGAGAGAGGTATATGTTTCAGACACCTATTAGATCAGGACTGATAAAGTCACATGGTGGCATCTCTGCGGACGCAGCCACTGATGAATAAAATGTTGCTTTTGCCTTTCCTTCTTTTGCCACCATCGTTCATCCTTTGCTCCCTCCAGTCCTAATTAACACCTTAAGAAAAGACAGAGGATCCAGCATTAAGAGTAACTCATCAGTTAAAACCACCACTTTATCTTTTATCTCCATCTCTATCGCCATCACTCAGCAGCTTCTCTCCTCACACAGGTTATCGCAGGAGACTGACCTCAGCAAAGGAGGCGGGAGAGGAACCTACTTGCTGTCTCTAGACAATCAAGGAGTGCCCTTCATCTTACAAGTTTAATGTTCTTGGAAACATCTCTGATAAATTTTTAAATAATTTTATTTCTGCTGTTTTTGAAATGGCCTGGGATATGTATTCTGGTGGTAAATGGATTTTTTAAAACAACATTTAGCCCCTTTTTAAAAATGGACTTCCCTACCACGCAGGGATTGGAGAAACACTGGGCTGAAATAATCCATCCTCATGTCTGATCTCCCTGTCTTTGACCCTGAGAAGCAACCCCATAGCATGATGCTGCCACCACATTTTTCTGTAGAGACTGTATTAAATGGGTGATGAGCAGTGCCTGTCAAGAGTAGCTTCCCTCTAAATACTCCATCATAAAGGCCAAATTGATGGAGTGCTGCTGAGATGGTTGGACTTTTGGGCCAGGTGATTCCCTCACCTCTGCAGAGGATATCAATCCTGAAATCCACTGCCTATGGGTTCTTTGGTTACCTCACAGAGAAAAGAGACCAGCCTAAGCAAAAGAGGTCAGTCTCTGTTGTGCTCAGTTACTCAGTTTGGCTGGATAGCTACAGTCCCAGTGGTTCCAAACTTCTTCCTTTACCAAATCACTGAGGCCACTGAGGGAGCATTCCAACATTTAGGAATGGTTTTACACAGATACTCAGAGTTCCTTTGAATTCATGGCCTTGTTTTTGTCCTGATGTGCATTGTGAATTGGGGGACCTTATATAAAGGGGCGTGCCTTTAAAAATTACATTTAATTAATTAAGTTTGCCACAGCTATGCTCCAATCAAGTTCTAGAGTCATCTGAAGGGCAATCATAGGCAATATGCACCTGACTCTGAATTGTTACGACAATGAGTCTGAAAACTTTTGTAACAGTTTTTGGTTTCATTTTTTGTCACTGAGTGAAAATGGTTCAAATTGCTTTTAATCCATTTAGAAGGAAATGCGCAATGCAATAAAGTGCTAATGAATGTGAATGCTTACTGAAGCACCTGTTATGGACGTCAATAAAATAGATATTTTTATCAAATTGATAATAGCAGAATAATCATTTCAGTCAGGAGATTTTGTAACTGTGCATGACGTTATAATGGTTTCCCAGCAATTTGTAGTTAAGAACTAATGGAAATACACTCACTACTCACTTTATTAGGTTCAACTGCTTGTTAATGCAAATGTCATGTGGACGCATCTCAATGCATTTGGCATGTAGACATGGTGACGATGAGCTGCTGAAGTTCAAACTGAGCATCAGAATGGGAAAGAAAGGTGATTTAAATGATTGAATGTGGCAAGGTTACTGGCACCACATGGTTTAATTTTAATATTTCAGAAACTGATCATCTACTTGGACTTTTACAAAGAACCATCTCTAGAATGGTAAAAAAAAAGAGAAAGTATCCAGTGAGCAGCAGTTCTCTGAATGAAAATGCCTGGTTAATGCCAGAAGTAAGAGGAAAATGTCTTTGAGCAGATAGGAAGCCAACAGTAACTCAAACACCCGCTCGTTACAATCAAGGCATCAGGCAGACCACCTCTGCATGTGCAACATATATTGACTCTTGAAATAGATGGGCTACAGCAGCAGAAGACCACACTGGGTGCCACTCCTGTCAGCTAAGACCAGGAAACTCAGGCTACAATTCCCATGGGTTTGTGAAGGTTGGAAAAATGTTGCCTGGTCTGATGAGTCGCCTCTGTTTACTCTACATTCAGACTTTAAGGTCAAAATTTGGCATAAAAAACATCATGGCTCCATCCTGCCTTCTGTCAACAGTTTAAACTGGTGTGGGAAATATTATTTGGCACACTTTGAGCCCTTTAGTACCAACTGAACATTACTTACATAACACTGCCATCCTGAGTGTATGACCATGTCCACGCCATTACAACCAAACAATACCCATCTTTAAGGTGGCTATGTCCGTCAGGATAACACACCATGTCTCAAAGCTCAAATCATCTCAAACTGCTCTCTCTTACATCATAATGAGTTCACTGTACTCAAATGGCCTCCATAGTCGCTAAATCTCAATCCAACAGAGCACCTTTGGGACGTGGTGGACAGGAGATTGACATCATGGATGTGCAGACAACAAATCTGCAGCAACTGTGCAACGCTATCATGTAAACACATACCAAATTTTTAAGGAATGTTTGCAGCACCTTGTTGTGTAATCTAAACATTATAAAAACAATTGCAGCCTAATATTACACAACATGATTTACGATCATCATAAAGAGATAACAAGCGGTGATCACCACAACATCCAATTGTAGAAAGCATCTTTATGAAGGGTCAAGGTTCGTAACCTAAACATGTACTTTTTATTTGATATGTGAGATCCAGCTCGTGACCTCGCTCAACCTAAATTTGAAATGGCTAAATCCATAGCTTCAGAGCATTTGCCTTCAAAGGTTTTCAGTCAATTTCACCTGTTACGAACTCATTATATAAACTGAAGGCCCTGCATGTAGCTACCTCAGCACCCATCACCTAATACTTGCCACAAGAATTTCCAACATTTTTCAGGACAGTCTTTCCTGTTTATTGCCAATTTTACAGCATAAATACAAAAGACACGTTCTGCATTCTGTAAAACCAAGGTAAATGCATCCACTAAAAAGCTCCATCCAACTGTTTTCTTAACTGCCTATCAAACTCAGGTGGTGGGTGTTGGGATGATACCTATACCAACTTACACTGCGCAAAAGAAGAGGTACACCCTGTACAGGTACCCAGACTATCACAAAGTTAACAATTCTAAACCCTTTATTCTAAAAATACCAAGCAGAAATGTCCTTTTCTTGTCTAAACTGCTTATCGCCTCAAATGAATGACAGACTGTAGCAGTGCTTTATGCCTGGAGGGAGTGGGAACCAACCAACTCTCCTACACCTACGCATTCAGTCTGGGAATGGCTTTCCAGGCAGCTCCGACGGAGCTCTTCTCTGGAGAGTTGACAAGAGCCCACATGAGCAGAGGAGACCCCGCCAATACCGTCTGCCTCTTGTTCTAACTCGCAATTCCAACTGAAGACTATTTAGAGTAAGGGAGAATCATTTCCATGGGCTATGAAAGCAGAGACAGAGACAGAGAGAAAGGGAGCATAAGAGAGTGAGGGGTGTGTGCAGTGGAGAGGAGAGTCACCCCCTCCCGTCCCAACACACCCTCCACTCCCCACTACTAGACACTGAAAATAATTCCTTTGCAGTGAAGACTTAATTCTCATTCTGTGTTCGTGTTCCTGATCCCGTATTGTCTATTCTGGTCATGTGGTCTGCCTGCTTTACTGCTGTCCACCGTGACAGCTGTGTGTTTGCGTGTGTGTGTGTGTGTGTGTGTGTGTGTGCGTGTGTGTGTGTGTGTGTGCGCATGTGTGTGTGTGTGTGTGCGCGCATTTGATGCAGAGGGAGCGAAAGAAAGTGAGAAAAGGGTCAGTCTATGTTTTAACTACAGTGTGAGCCGCACCCATGCAAAAAGATAAATTCTTGTCTGACCACATGCAAATAAAGAGCTTAGAAAGCTGTATAATCCACAGAGACACCTTCAAAGTGCATGCCTGCAATTTAGCAATGGTACCACTTTTCCTTCATGGCCTTTGGGATTGAAATGTATGAACATTTCCAATTTGACAGCCTGTTAGAAGTCTACAGATCAGTGATGATACAGGCAACAACCACAGAAGTCTAAGTAAATACAAAGAAATCCCACAGATTTGATCTAAAATACTGGAATCAGATGAGAAATAAGCAGCAGGAACAAGTATATGCTCTTTTTTCTTTCCGATTTAGCGCTTCTGTTCCAAGTGTATCCCTCTCAGACTACCATATTGTTGAACAGATGCCCACATATTGTTGCAAGGGATCACTCCAGTAACAGCTCAGAGATGATTCAACCATACACAGACACAAAGACTCGGGTCAAAACAGGAAAAAGGAGGAAAAAAAAATCATGCTAGTGGGTAGAGACACACCTGGGGCTTGCTGATTGCCATTCAAATCACGTATCTTTATATCACCAGAGAGCCGAGTGTTAACATTTATTTTGTGTTTTTGTTATCCTGTCATGATGTCAGCTTTGTCAGGATATTACGTTTGCCTGGCTAAGCGTCAGCGGAGTGGAAAATGGGAAGGAATAATAATAATCTTGTGATGCTAATGGGATCAATGACAGACTGGTGACCATGAGGGACTTTTTTAAGCCTGCTTTGTAGTGTAGTGGTGTAGTTTTTTGCCATTCCCTATGGATAACTGGACAAATGTAGACACAGGAACATTACAAAGCTACAACTGAGTTTTAGAACTTTTTCAAGGTTGAAAGTCTGAAATGTACTGCTGACAACTGCACTGTAACCCTGAAAGGGGTGTAGACAGTTATTTGCTTCTTTCTGTATATATTGCTGTCATCACCCATCATTAGAATGCAAAGAATTTAACTGAAAAAATCCAAACACTGAATAATATCTGTTTTATATCACAACATTAATAACAGCATTTAAAAAAAATAAAAATAAGATATACTACATTTCCTGTATCATTCATCCATCCACCTATTACACGCACCCACTGTGCTTTTAGACAGTTGTGGGAGACTGGCAGATCCTTTCTTATGTGACAAGCAGTGTCCATTGTGGATAGGCAGAGTTCACACACACTTTCCCACCTATAGGCAGATTAGGTTAACCTAACCTTCATGTCATCAGACTGTGGGAGGAAGCCTGAGCACCTGCTGAAAATCCAGAGGCATGAGGCGAAAATGCACACTAGAAAAAGCCAAACCTTTCTTCAACATTTGTAAACAACTGATTAGTCTCTTGGCCTGTGTTAGTTTAATGTTTGCAACCATAAGGTGACCCCTCGATAGCTTCCCACCAGCAAAAACTTGCCCATTTGCTTGTTTGCATCCAAACAGCAACCTCTGGGGGATGAAAAGTAAAAACCAAAGTGCAAGTGCCAAAAAACATTGCAGTTCCTGGAATGGCCACTTGGCTCCAAAACCAAGTCAATCTCCATAGACTCCCATGCTATAATGACCAATTTTAGAGCACAAAATGTGCCTATATGAACAGTTTACAAAATGTCTTTGGTTTCTATTGATAAATTCTCCTTCATATCAAATGTATTTTTTTTAATAACTCCTCTCTTTAAGGCTTAAAGTAAGGGGCATGACTGTTTCTAATTGCAGCTGTAGCCGACACCTGTTTGCTATAGAGTGATTGAGCTGAACTGCTCAATCATGTTTGTGGTGTTGTAGCATTTTTAATATAGTTATCTGACAAACAATTCAGATTGTTGTGTGGATTCTTGTACTAAAAGTCCATCCAAGACATCTGTGCTCAAGATCTGTCGAGTTAATTTCTAGTATTTCATTAGTAACTGCTGCCCTTCACCTCCACTAATTCAGACCTGGAACTGGACCTCAAGGCAATGTTTGCAGTGTTGGTGCATTTTCAAGCACTTAATGGAAAGACAAATTACTTGGCTTGAAGTTAATTGTACAAACAGATCATGCAAAATATTATTTGCATGTTACTTAGCACTAATTAGCAGGTATCTGTGATTCAATCATACAGTCTATGGCTGCAGCTTGCCAACAAATGTAGCAGCAATAATGATGCTGTCTAAATACAGTCACTGTTGGATTAAAAAAGCCCAAGATAGTAATAGCCACAATGCCAAAAATTGCACGTTGCTTTGTTGAGTCATGAATAGACACTAAGAGGAAATTGCTCCGTAATCTGGCAGATACCCATGCCGTTCGGTGACAGATGATGGCGTTTTGGTCAAGATATTCTGGCAAGCCAGTCCACCTTTTGCTGACTTGACTCCTGTTTCTCTAGAGAACCTCTTTAGCACCTAAGCTGTTAAGGTGAGTTTGGGACAAACTCCAGAGATTAAATTATGTGGAAAAGCTGATTAAATAGTTATTATCCCATCTGCAGCCAGACAAGTGCACACACAAGAAAGTACACTTACATCTTTGCAATCCCGTGAGCATGCACACTTGCACACACGCAAAAGACATTTACACTGAAGGGTACTAACACATATTTTGTGGTTGCCGATTTTGGGAGCACTATTCAACAAGCAAGGGCCATATGTATATGCTTGAAAAAAAATTTGAACTCTCATATTCTATTTTATTTCTCTGCCTGCTTTCTAGGACAGCCCTTCAGGTCTTAAGTCACTGATAAAATGCAGATCACATATGATATAAAATAAAATGGAGCACCATCGTGCCAAAATGAAAACTTCCATTCATTCTGAAGAGTTGCAGAATTAACTCTACTTAAGACAGGGACTGAGAGTGTGATCTAAATGTGGTTGTTTTGGGAAGCTTGCCTGCCATCAAATCATGTCTTTCTGATAGACATGTAAGTTTGGAGAGCTGCCCACATGTCCCTGAGCCTCTCTGAGTTCTTACAACCAAGGGAACTAGAAAAAGACCAGAAAAAAAGGGGGGGGGGGGGGA
>VUQK01006928.1:1086-20162 GCA_015106715.1 Bujurquina vittata | reverse complement strand
TGGTCTTGACTACAACACTGGTAAATGGGGAGTCTTCTTCACACACTAAGGCTAATTATGGAGTTCCACAGGGTTCTGTGCTTGGACCAATTTTATTTACATTATAATGTAAATAAAATTGGAATGCCTTAAAGACATAAAGGCCTGGATGACCTCTAATTTCCTGCTTCTAAATTCAGATCAAACTGAAGTTCTTGTGCTCGGCCCCACAAATCTTAGAAACATGGTGTCTAACCAGATACTTACTCTGGATGGCATTACCTTGGCCTCCAGTAACACTGTGAGAAATCTTGGAGTCATTTTTGACCAGGATATGTCCTTCAATGCACACATTAAACAAATATGTAGGACTGCTTTTTTGCATTTGCAAAATATTGCCAAAAATTAGAAACATCTCTTCTGATAGCATCAGGTGTTTAAGGGGTTATATTTTTGTGCGTCATAACAACATACGTGCTGGTCCTTGCCAATCTCAGCTAGCTGTTTTTCACAGCCTGCACAATTTTATTGGGGACAACAGAAAGAGGAATGTAAATTAACAGTGACGTTTGAAGTGTATGTACCCAAGACAAGAGAATGGAGAAAAATATATAGTCCCATTAGTGGGTCGCACCAAGGGGTCATTTTTGCCATGTTGTGTGTGTGCAAGAACAGATTATGCTCCTATTGGACATCATCATGAAGTTTGCTATGAACATTTGTTTTGAACTATGTCATAAATAAACTTCTTGCTTTTGCTACAGCACTTTCTGTCCACTGAAGATAGCAAGGGTATTATGCTACAGTTGATATAAGCATGATGAATACATGAAGTAAAAATAAAATGGTAGTTCAATCTTGTCAAAAACTCCATAATTATGTTTTATTTCCTCTCATGTACTGCTGCCATGTTCACCGGTCTGGTAGCTGCGTTTAGACTTGGTCGTTACATCCTGATTGGCAGATTAAGCATTAAAATGGCAGCTGTGTCCTGCTGTTGATGAGCATGTTGAAATGTTAACAAGATGTTCATAAATTGTGTTTTCCTTCCCCGACTCTCCCAGAGACATTGAGCAGTACCGTCCTGCCTCTTTTCTACTATGAATTCTGTCCAGAGACGGGACATCTCTCAGGTCATCAGAGAGCAGCCATGATGAAGCCACTAATTAGCTCATTTCTTCCTGTATGCTGTCTCTGCCTCTCAGAGGGACAAGTGGAGCATGACTATGTTATGGGTGGTTTTTAAGACTAGAGTCACCTGATGGAGGCTAGCCATGGGAACGTGATTACCAGACACAATATACACAGCTAACAAAATGAATGAACTGTCGGATAGGCTGCAGTGGGAGTGGAGAGACATCTGGCCTGATAAATAAATTAGCGTAATTATTCAATGATAAATGATGCTGAATTATTGCCTGCCGTGCCTACTTTGGCCAATTCTTTTTAACTCGACAGCATAAACACTGTTCAAACTAAACTGTAAGGAAATAAAATAAGACAAAGAGGGAGACAATTTAAGGTTCAAATTTCCCTGGAAATATTGGATTTATTTGGTGTAAAATTGTTGTTGTTTCAGTTTATGCTAACTAAAGCTTAAAGCCTGTTACACTGTGGAGAAGTTAAAAACAGTTATGTGATGATGGTTCCAGTAGGATCCAGGGTTGGTGCAGCCCTGCTAGTTAATCATCAGTCCCAGAAGATAAAGCCTAACATTTGTGATGAGTCTGTGAAGGTCAAAATGGAATTGTATTGAGCATGTTAATGAGCTCTATTCGATTCTGACCTTTAAATGATATTTTTTCTGGGAAGCAGGGCGGCTCGGTGTTTAGCATTGTTGCCTTACATGAAGAAGGTCCCGGGTTTGAATCTCACCGCCGGCCAGGACCTTCCTCTGTGGACTTTGCATGTGCTTCCTATGCTTGTGGAGGTTCTCTCCAGATGTTCTAGTTTACTCCCACAGTCCAAATGGTTCATTTGCATTTGTAAATTGCTCATAAGTGTGAATGTTTTTTTCCGGGTTTACCCAGCAATGGACGGGCAACCTGTCCAGGGTGCACCCCACAGTTGACCCCGTGACAGCTGGCATAGGTCCAAGCACTCTGACTCTGAGTTGTATAAGTGGAAGAAAATGGAAAGATTATAGTTTTCTACCTCCACATTCAGACTGAATGAGAAAATATCTCCTAATCTAAAATGGATTTTTAGATTAAGCCGTTCATTCTCAGTGAGAAAATGACAAGTAAGCATTTCCTCCGGTCCTATCCTTTGAACGAGTCTTACTAACATCACTGTTATTTTTCCCAGCGTGCTTTAGTGTAAAAACCATCGCCGCCAATGGAGCATTCTTGTTTTTTGTTCCATTTCTGAAAATGCTTTCATTCCAATGTGGTGTATCTACTTAAAGATTGCTTCTGCCAACTCTGGTTCAGCTCCAGAAACGCTGCATTGTTTTCCTTCTCTAAACTTCTTATGGGGCAAAATTTTAAACTGTTTTGTCGATTGAATTTGTGACATTAGCTTTCTCATAAACGCCTGCAAGCTAGTTCACGCAGGTGATTTGATCTTCACTGTGTCAAACACATCAACCTGCCTCATATATAAACACGTCCTCTTAAATGGGCAGTGTTTCAATGTCTCCACCAACACAGCATCCTAAAGGCGGATTGTGTATTGTGTGTGTGGCGCTTATATTCTGCTGCTATAATAAATCAGTCAGTTGAAACACGAGATTTGTGACTGAAATCCAGTTTGAGGGTCCAAGAAAACAGCAGCTTCTGAAGACTGAGGCACCATAGTAAAAATTGGAGTTGGTAGGACTCTGCATCTAATCAGTTCAATTCAATTTCTTTATATAATGCCAATTCACAATGACAGCTGCCTCAAGGTGCTTTATATTGCAAGGTAGAGACCATACAACATTAGAAATCTGATTTAGACTAATTCACATTTTGTGAAGTACAGTGTGCTTAGAAAACAACAAAGATCTTTGTGCTGGTGCAGAAACCAATTTCTCATCAGTCGCCACCTTTGGGAAACACAGAACCCTGACACACTGTGGCCTTTCTGTCACAGTCTGTGGTCCAGAAAGGATCTGCAGCCATCTCTGAGTATATTTGGTTGGATGCTACTGAAAGTGCTTGAAAAATCAACATAACTCCAGATGAGCTCGGTGCAGAGACAGCATCAGTTACTCTGATGTGTTTGTGTGCAAAGTGCAGGAGATCAGGTTTGTCTTTGACCTCAAGTCTCAGCAGCTGTAGAATCCTCTGTTCACAGGTTTTTATGATGTGTGCTGTATCATAACCAACCATAGTATACAGGAACATCTGTGCTGAGTATGGGCTGGAAGTCCAGAGGTCAAAATGAGACACACCCCTGACAAAGACAGATAAACTGATGATGGCTAACTTAGTAGTGGTGGAGGAAGAAAACTGTAGTGATAGACGCTGCGATACCAAGCGATGGCAACATCAGGAAGAAGGAAGCTTGATAAATAACAAGGCCTGAGAGAAGAGCTAGAGAGCATGTGGAAGGTGAAGATAACAGTGGTCCCCATATTCCATAATCGGAACACGGAGCAGTGACCCCCAAACTGGGAGAGTGGCTCCAGCAGATTCAAGGAACAACATCCGAGATCTCAGTCCAGGTTCTGTGCTCGACCCTCAAGCTCCCAGGCCTCTGGTTTTAATTACAGGTTTAGTGAAACATTTTTAGTAAACTGACATTTCTAAATGTTTTAACACTGCGAGTAAAGTATCCATTTCACAGTTAATGCAAAAGGGTAATTATATTTAGTATGCCATGTTATATTAACTATATTTGTTTCAATTCCAGTAAATGTATTCATTTGAAAACATGTTTCAATGTCACAGACGCATTACATCATCTTCTCAGCATCATTTATACTTTTTAAGTTGGCTAAAGAAAATTAATATTTACTAATATTGATGAGAAGTAAAGCATTCCTTTCACCACTGCCATCTACCTGTATATTCTCTGCCACAGTCAAAGGCCTCTGCCTGTGGGTCGGGGGTCTGGGTCTGTCAGGGCCGGGCGGGGGGGATTTCCCGCCTCTTGGTTTCTGTTTTTTCTTCATATGCTTGTATACATTTTTTACCACTGTATCCTGCAGCGTGTCATTGTTTTATTTCTGGCCTGAAAATATAGCCACGCGGCACTCTCGTTCCTCTCCGGCATTCTTCAGCTCCATCTCTGTGCTGCTTGAATGTGTGTGCTGCCGACCGAACCTGCTTTTTTTGCCTGGCGCTGCTGAGTCATGTGACGGTACAGCATCAAAACGCAGAGGGAGGAGGAGGAGGAGGAGGAGCGAAGGTCGCCTGCTCTGTGCTGAGGCAGGAGCGCCACTGACAGCCAGCTCACCTCTTTGATGAGACTGCAGCAGTGCATACAGGAGGGGAGGTGAAACTACCACAGCATCCTACGAGCTCATTAAACTGCTATTGATCAATACCAACACTGGCATCAGTGCTATCAATGTTTGTATTGATCCACCCACCTCTGCTATGTGCTCATACTGTGTGTGTCTGAGGCTGCGAGGACCTGTGTTGGCTTCTCTCATTAGTTCATGCTTCCATACAGCTGTCTTTATTTTCTTTAGCACGCCTGATGCTCTTTTGCCCTTGTGGTAGAAGATGGTGCGTTTATAGCACCAGAGTGTATAGAGTGTTATGGCCCTAGCCAGGATGGACACATTAAATAAATGTGTCCAATCCCTCTGTGTTTGCTGTCCATGGTGCTGATCAACAGCTGGGATGAGAGAGTCTGAGCTCGTGTACTTGCTTAGTAAATGGACTGATCTATAGTTCCTTTCTAATCAAAGTGAGTAATCAAAGACACACACACACACACTGATACATTGGGGGGCTATTTGGGGTTCAGTATCTTGCACAGGGATACTTCAACATTCAGATTGGAAAAAACACCATAGATCCACTGACCTTTACCCCTGCAGCTGCCCCAGCTTTGGAACAGGGCTCCCATTTTGGTCCTTATCACATGGCAGCAAAGGCCCCAAAAATATCTGGCCCAGAGACTGTCAGAGTTGTCACGACTGTGTCATACTTGCAGTACATTCTACACAATCGTCCTGCAACATGTATACAGGCTTACACTGTAATTCACCTTTACAGCAAATTGGAGTCATTGGTGTATTTGTATAACTGCCAGTTTTTATTGACAGCATTTCATATTCTGTTTGAATTCCTTCTTGTGTGACTGGCAGACAGAAATGTTGATGCCTAACAGCAGTGCTGCTTTAATTGATGCAGAGTCCCATTTCTTTCACTCAGAACAATCTTCCAGGAAAAGAAGGAATGAAGGAAATAAGGTTTTGGTTTTGTGACTGTTCCGTATTTGATTTACAAACTGGATTTATTGGCAAATAAAGAGAAGACATTATGATTTTAGCAAACAGGCCTGAATGAAAAATAACAGTGCTGTTATCTTGTTAGGACATGGACTGCTCCTCAATAGTCTAGACAGTGTGGGTTTAAGCTCAGACTACAAATGTAAATGGCTTAATCGTTTAAATCCACAGGCCTGCTCTGACCTGTTACCAGGTGATGCCTTCAGTTGTGCACCTTTAGACAGATAATGACAGCACCAAAGAAGAAGTAGTTCTCCTTTAATTGCAGCTGAAGCTCTTCTTTAGTGCTTTTCAGTAGATCAATAGTTAAACAGGTGTTGGGCTGCAGAGCTGCTTCATGAGGCAGTGAGAGCCTTTTGATGGCATCAGTTTGAACCTTAAAGGTTAAAACAAAGGTTCTAAAAGTACTTTAGTTGGTGTTATCCAAATACTATTGAATCAAAATGCTGAGGATATCGATTAACTATGAGTGACATTCAGAGTGCTGATGGCACCTCCTCCAAAGTGAGATCACTCGTGGATCATACTGCTGCATCACCACAGATGCATGAGCTCTTTCCATAATAATGCCAATCAGACAGTGACCGCATTCTCAGTGGTTTATATTAATTATGGTTCTTACTCAGCCATTTTTGAATTCATATGGTGAATCATGCATTAAGCTCATGCAAACCCAATTAAGATCTATAATTTTGTGTTCTAGCGCTTGTACTTCCAGCAGCTTTGTGCCACAGAAAGATTCAGCTGCTGAGTAGGTGAGGGGGAGCACTGGTGGCTGACAGTCAGAGTGAGGAATTAGCTAGTGCTATGGCCACAGCTGATCTCAAGTCAGTCCTTAGAACCCATTTGTTTCATTTTTTAAAATGCATGAACAAATTAACAGATTGAAATAGCATTAAATAACTGACAGCTTCCATGTTCATGACTCACTAGGACTTGTGTGCCTTCATGTGCACATGGGAATTCTTAATCCATAGGATTTAATATTGTCACCCTCCTAAAATAATGTTTATAAGTCATGTAAAAAAATTATTTGGCCTAAATTATCCCATTTTCCATATTGGGTTCAAATTTTTGCGTTTTCTGAAAGACCTGAAAAAATATCAGGCCATTATTTCAGGAGTGTGATGATATGATGTGGGCCCACCCTCTGCAGCTCTTCTGGGAAGACTTTCCACAGGTTTAGGAGTGTTTCTGGGAATTTCTGACCATTCTTCCAGAAGCACACCTGTGAGGTCAGACACTGATGTTGGGGAGAAGACTTGGCTTCTGTTTTCCAGATGATGTTTTCCTGCTGTTTAATTAGTGATCAATAATGGGCTGAGGTGTTACACAGGCCTGTCACCTGGACTGTGTGCTGACAGGAGCACTGACCTGCCTCCCTCTGGGGCACGGGCGGAAGAACAGCCATCAATCTAACATTTCAGTGACTGAAATGGTGAGAGTAGAGGTATAATGTAGCGCTGCCTCGTTGCTATGAAGCTAATTGTGGGGCACAAACAGTGTGGATACCTGCTGTCCATCTCTGCAGACACAGAGAGGGAGGAGCTGAATTCCCACATTCCGCATCAAGAATAAGGTCATACCGACCAGAGAGCGCCGAATCACATTGAAACACATTTGCATACAACAATGCACGATTTAGCCGACAGTATTTAATTGGTGGACGCTGATATCAGTTAAACGTAATTGGCACTTTGAAGCTTAAATGGGAATTTCAGACCAACTGTGAATCAGATGTTTTTAACTACTTATCTGACTTGGCATAAGTAGGAGGCTATCAGCTATCATAGGGTGCAAAGTTGGATATAGCGCACAGTCCGTTACAGGACTGACATATCCACACCAGTGGGCAGTTGGTAGTCAGCATTTCCTATAAGGACCATAGAAACCCCACAGACAGGCCCCAGCCAGTGGTAGTAACAGTTCCAACCTCTGCACCGTTCTTGCTAACGTACATGAACACCTGTTGGTGGCGCTTCCAGGTAGATTGTTAGTTGAACCAAGAAATGATCACAATGCAGTAATGCTCCTCTCTTGAATTTTCTCATCATGTGACTTTAAATGATGATTATTATTATTACAGGGACTGTGGGAATGAGAGACTAGGCTTTAGTAAGTAGCCTAGCATGACTAAAACTCTTCATGGTTAATTAAATGAGAGTGATTGTGCCTGATGGATGGTCACAGGTTTACATTATTCAGCTATAACTGAAAAGCGCTGAAATGTCAGACTGAATATGAGAGCATGAAATCTTGATGCTCTCTCCTCCCTGCAAGGGTTTCGTTCCTTTGGGAAAGTCTCTAACTTTGAAGCCGTCTACCATCCTCAGTCATTCTCTGGTGAATTTGGAATTCTGCTGCGTTTCTGTAGCTCAGGTGGTGCGCAGGATTCACCCAGAGGAGGGCTGCTTTGTGCCAACCTGTTCCCCCATCTAAAGCTGTGTTACTGCTCACCTGTGCAGGTATAGAAGAACACAAAAACTGTATTTGCCATCAGATCACGAGCCGTTTGTGTAGTGAAGTGTTGTCACAGATTGCTCTTGTATTAATTATGTGGTCACTTGTGTAATCTGGAATCCAGTGGTTCAGGTTAAAGCGTATCTTGCTTCCTGCATGGGTTTTGTGTTGTGACTCTGCTGCAGGCTCTGAAAGGGAAACTCCTACAAATACATATTTAATGAAGTTAATGACAGTAATAACTGTGTCCACAGGCCAGATTTACTAATGCTGTGCACCGCAACAAAAACCTCTTTCACTGTTAAGTAGCTGGTGCTGGGATTTAATGAAGGGCTCAGTTTAGACACAGCAGGTATTTTGGTGGACGCATATGCATTTTTAGGAGTTTCCCTTTCATGAATCATAAAAATGTGATTTACTAAGGTTTGCCATTCATAGGAATGGTGAGTTTGTCCAAACTCTTGTCCGGTTCTGTGTGTGGGGAAGTTGACCCTTGTGGTTTGAGCCCATAGAACTGCTTCTGTAGCACAAAATCTTGCATTTTTCTGCAGTGGTGCATCTGATTTGTATACAGATCGCATGAAGGTGAGTCCTCGGCACAAAAATGTCCCAGCCGTGCTCCAGGGACTTTTTGCTTGACCTACTGCTGCACTCACTGATTTCACTTTCCTGTCATCAACCAATCAAAATCAAGGAGTAGAACACTTCTGAGAGTTGGGCTAAAAATGACATCATGGTCCTGTCCATGGACACGGACCCGAATGCTGGCAGGACCGAAATGATGTGCTATCATCTCGGTGCCTGATACCAAGAACATTCCAAGAATGCTACAAATGTTACTTCAAGTAGCAGAACAGGAGAGGGGGTTCTTCCACTGTAAGATGTGGTTGATTAAGTCACTAATGATGCTGCCATTCTGGTTAATGTGTTGGTCATTATTTGTGCAAACTGAGAACGAAACAGTTCATTGCAGAGATGTTGCCGCTCAGAGCAAATCATAGCTTCACTGCTGGCAAAGAAATGGGTCTTTGAACAATTACAATGAGGGCACTGCTCTATTTAGCGCTAACGCTAAGGATAGCTTACATGCAGGAGGTGAGGATCGGGAGGAGGATGCTTTGGCTCTGCAGTTTTCTTACAGAATCATTTTCTGTTTGCTGGTCACTAAAATTCAGCAGGGTCCTGTTCCAAAAAGCACGTTTCACAAACTGAGTTTGTGGTTCCAGAAACGCTGCTTCAGTGAGCTGTGATGTTTTCACCCTGAGGTAACGTTATTGGGGCTCATACACCAGGCGTCACCGCTGCACATCATCGAGAACGGACGCTCAGTGGTAGATTGGTGTTGAAGGAGAGGAATAAATATAAGTTTCTAGAAAGTATCACCTGACTTCACGCTTTCTCTCTCACTCTGTGTGTGTGTGTGTGTGTGTGTGTGAGAGAGAGAGAGAGATGGTAGATCTGTAGGCATATTTTGTCTGCGTAATTTTGTGTGTGCAGTTTCATCCATGGTGGTCTTGCTCTCTGCTTTTATCCACCCATTACCTTAAACACACACTCCTGCACACAAGCGTGTACACACACACACACACACACACACACACACACCCCTCTAGTTTGTTTGCACAAAGATAATTACAGGAAAGCTTTTTTGGCTTTGAATGCAATTTGATTGCACTTCCTCTTCCTCTGCTAGAAATCAAGCGAGCATGTTTGAGTGTATGTGAATCTGTGTGTGTGTGTGTGTTGCCATGGCAACATTGGAGGAAGGGATATCAGACTAACTCTTGTAGCTTTTTAAGAATATATTCAGCACATTAAGTTGAGTGTCCTGCCTACAGTTCAGAGGGACGTTTGCAGCCTTTTTAGCGTCTCTCGGTACAAATCCTGATCCTGCCGATATTCAGCACATTTATTGTCTCCTGTGGCTGTAAGCTGTGCAGAGAGGCAGCACTATAGCATCACGCTGCTGTATTTCAACAGCATGCTGCTCTATCCCACATATATGCAGCAACATTAGCACAATGTCACCTTTGGCCTTGGAAAACAAACAGTTTTGAAGTTTGAATTTCATGTCTCTGTACTCCCCGGTGGATTCCTAATTACACTTCCTGAGGGCAGCTGAGCAGATTGTATCATGTGTGAAGCGCTTGCAGAGAAGGTTGGATTGCTTTGGTCTATAACATCAGAAAGTGAACTTTATGTGCTCACGGCAGACATTTATTTTACCAGATGAGCCCCGCTGAGCTCTGCAGCTTTTAGAAGCAGGCAGAGAGAAAGGTATCTGAAAGCTGTATGTGCTGCATACTGTACGTGGATGTTGTGTGTGTGTGTGTGTGCGACATGATTAGTGTCGCCTGCTGTGTGCTTCCTGTGTGTCCCACTTTGAGCTGCTGGTTGGTGTTCCTGGTCTTGCAGCCCTGTCATTAGTGGAGCACGCACACACAAACTCCTCGCTTCAGCCCTTTATCTTAATTTGGAGTCACAGAGACGTTTAGACTGCTCTCTAGTGCCAGAGCCAATCTCAGCCTCACAAATTCTTCCCATTTACTGTGGAGGGCCAATGAAGGGGCTGGAGGAGGTACCGGGACGTACTAGCTCAAATAAAACCCCAATGTTCACAGGGACAGCAGCAGCAGCCACTCATCCATGAATTAATCTTTACATTTCTCAGTTTCATATGTTTGTTTGTGTTCGAATGTGAATAAAAGTAAATAAAAAGTTAAAGTAAAGTTCAACTCACTATCATTGTGCACAGAAGGCACACAACGAAATGAGGGTTTCAGATCACTCATCCAGAGACCGGCGCTACCGTTAGGCAATGTGGTTTAAGTGTCTTGCCCAAGGACACAACGCAACGCAGGGACAGGGCTCGAACCTGCAACCTTCCGGCTGAAAGTCAAGCGCCTGCCCACTGCGCCACTGCCCCTTTTATGCAGGGGTTTTTATTCTGGTGTCATTAACATCTTCCACAGGATTGTGTCCATGTGACGCAGGAGCTCTGCTGCTGAGGCTGCAGGGTGAAAAGTGTCCTCGGACCAACATCAGTGTGTTGGCTCCTTCATTTTCTTGGTTCTTTAAAAACAAGATCAAGCACGTGTGTGAAGGTTAGGCTGCCCAGAAGCTTCATGCATTTGTGCTCTTCCTGGTCTCAGGGAATGATTGTAGATGTTCTTGTTTTCCATTGCCAGCAGCTTTTGTGAAACCTTATTGTGACCTGTTGCATGGTGCTTTGAGAGGTTTTAGTGCCCTCTGTGGGGTGGTAGATCATTCCACTCATGTTTCTGTCAGGCCTGATGAAGACGTCGCTGTGCTAAAGATTCAATTCATATCAGCAGGTTTCTGGATTTTTTCTTTACTTCTGGTAAAATGTTTGTTGCTTGTGAAAATTTGCTATAAATTTTAGAACATTTTGAATGCAATGTCCAACAGTGTTGAGAACAGGACGTCTTATTCTGGCATTCAGTTTGGAGGTGAGTAAAGCTAACAGATTCTCATTTTGTCCTTTCTTTCCATGTGCATCTGCTGTACCCACACCTGCCTGCAGGTAAGACCTGTTTGAATCCATTTCTCTGTCTTCTTATGTCCTTATTATAACTGATTTCTGCTTGTTGATAGTCTCTGACTTCTTTAAGTTAGGTTAACTTAAAGAAGCTCCACAGAGAACCTGCACACACGTATCCACTTATTAATCTTTCTAATCTTGCTTGGAGACAGATTTCTGCTCCTAGTTTGTAATATCACCAAGTTTGAATCACCACACATTTTGGGTGGTGAGGAAAAAGGTGTCAAATTAGCATCTTTGTCTTTTGATTGACCAGGAAGGAGAGCTAACCGATTCGCCAAGTCGTTGCACCATCTGATTAATAATCAACATATGTACATATAAGGATTCTGAGCTCTGGTGGTAATATGCAGTCAGGTCCATAATTTGTTGGACAAAGACAGTTTTTGTCATTTTGTGTTGAAGGTCAAAGGTCACCACGAGCCCCACAGTGTTTGCTGAGAATGAACAACATGTACTCCACACTGAGCACGAGTCCTGTCACAGTTAGTGAGCCTGGTGGCATCACTGCACTGTTTCAGTACGAGCTTTTGTATTTTTACATGTGGATGATGCAGCAACAGCTTGTTTATGTCATCATATCAACAAATCACCTCTGATTGTGGTGTGTGACTGATGCATCGATATTTGAATAACCCCCAATATCTCTGCAGTTGCTGTGGCTCTGTGAGCACCATCCAGCAGGTCTGCATGAGTCAAGTTACTGAATGGTTTAGAATAGAATAGAATGTCTTTATTGTCTTTATACAGAGTGTACAATGAGACTGGAGGGCCGTTCTGAAACAGTGCCCAAGGCACTAATCTGCTACCAGATTATCATCTCCATATGCTGGATTAACACTGCTGGGAACAGCCCATCCTTTATCCCACAGTCTGACAGAGTCGTGGGTATGTTTTTGTTCACGGCCTCTAAATTAGGCTCAGTTAGCTTTGAGCTTAAATGATGGTAACAATGAGGCAAGTGTCTGGTGGGAGGGAGCAGGGAGAGCTGCAGATTTGGAACATCAGACTGTTGTCAGTCGTTTTTATTAAAAAACTATGTGTTGAAAATGATAGTATGCCCACCATAATGAAAGCAACTATGATCTAATTGTCGCACACTTCAATGAATCCTGCTTTGATTTTTTTTTCATGACATGGAAAATCATGCAAATTTTCCATCTGGAATACCTGGATTTGGGTCTCCTCTCCTACTGGAAGCCACCTGGATGCTTTTAATTCCAAACAGATATTAAACACACAACATAAGTGTGTGTCAATGTGCATGTGCCTGTCAGAGGAGGTGGAGGGGCATTAATGTAGCACAGAAACCAAACAAAAAGGGTGCAGGATGGAACATGTTTATAGAAAATGATATTTGAGAAAAGGATGGTGCTAGAAAAAGCAAAATGAAGAAGAAGAAACAACAGCAAACACACAAATGTTTCATTGATTTGTGTGTTTGCTGTTATGTTGCTTCACTGATGAGAACAGGTGAGGAAGTCACGGTGTGTTAACGAATCATCCCGGGTGCAGTGAAGGGTTAGAAACACATGTCATTAATAACTGAACCTACTTAAATGAGCTGTAACATAAGCAATGGAATCCTGTGTGTGTGTGTGTGTGTGTGTGTGTGTGTGTGTGTGTGAGGATGGAATGCAGAGATGATGTATCAGATAATTGTGTCTCCCAGATAACGGGAGCAAACTGTATTCCATAAACTGCCTGAATGAGGAAGGATTCAGGTAACCTGCTTTGGTCAGTGTGTTTCATCAGGAAGGAGCAAAAAAAACAACATGAAGCACAATCAGTCAGCAATCATGAACTAACATGCCAAATGACAAACATGACTGCACAAATCTGAGTGTGAGAAGCAGAAAGACAGAGTTACCCTAACCCTAACTGGACCGATGGTTCTGGAGAGCAATGGCAGCAGAACTGAGTGTGACGGTGTGGGAAAGCAGAAGTGATGGAAAGATTAGATTAGCAGAGCTTCATATTAAACTTCATTACATTTGAGCCCACAACACTTCCACACCAATGACACTGGAAACATTCAGAAACCTAAAAGCCGTCCGTCCGTCCATCCATCCGCAGAATCTTTTTCAAACTAAATTCTCGAGCTGGGCCAAAGCTGCACTTCAGTGTGAGAGCTTTATTGTTATGAGGTGTATTGTATTCTGCTTCTTTATAAAACTTGCTGCCACCAGCGGGCACGATGATGCCGTCACTGACTGCTACAGGAAGGTGGAGGCAGACAGTCTTTGACCATGTGATGGTTTGTTGTGTCCTTTTTTTTGTTGGAATATATCGAATGCAGTTGTATTTTTGTCAGTATTGTTACCAGTGAGATTATGGATTATGTTAGTTTGAAGCGTTTCACGCTGCAGCCATAATGACTTCTGGTCATTATACGGGACGCACTGAGCACCTGGAGGCACGGGCTGCTTACAGCTTCAGCATATTAAAGCTTATGAATGAGCACAAGCAATACTGAATATTTACCAGAGCTTCACAATCAAAAGTGTGAACACTGTGACCAAAATGATGATTTTGGCATTTCGTCAGGTCGTTCTTTAACCGTCCTCTGGATTCTGCAGTCAGATACGTTATCAGATGTTATGAAGGATTCACGTTGTTCACTGTGGTGCTTCAGCAGTCCAGCCACACTCAGCTGATGCAGAAAGTGGAAAGCGGTGATCATGTGATCAGTGAAGATACTGCGATTAAACGCATCATAGATGAGCTTATTCATCAAGATTAAAACATTAGAGTGGGCACCGCCTTACAGCCAGTGAAAGCTGCCTGCACACACACACACAAACACACACTGGCATCTTCATCAAACAGTGAAGGGATTCCCACAGTCCCTCCACAGCTAATTGAAATGATCGTGGCTGTAATGAATGGGTCCACATGCACACACTTGCACTTTTTGCTTGTGTATTTGCCAAAGGAGGACAAAAACCCAGTGAAGAAGAAACATGTCTGCTTTTGACACATTTACAGCAGACACCACCTGAGCCCCCCCCCCAAAAGGGTGCCACATTGCCGTGTTGTGGTGCGGGGGACAGGTTTGAATCCCAGCCTGTCGCCAGTTTGCCCGCGTGTCTTCTCCCATTTCCTGTTTCCTTCTACTGCAACGAAAAAGCCGTTTTGGCCAAAAAATTTTTAAAAAGCTGACCTGAAACTCAAAGTGAAAGATGATGCAGCAGCTGGAAGATTGAACTCAAAATGGTGCTCAGTACTTTGTGCCTGTATGCATGTCTGACAAAGTCACAGCTCCAAATGAGATGACAGATGGAGTCCTGCGAGGTTTTTTGCCTTTTATTAAGTGAAGTCATTCTTCAGCTCTTCCTAATGACCTTTCTTCATAGCAGGTGTGAACTGAAATATCCTGGACAGCTCTCTGTCATGTTGCCCAAACAGCCCTGACCATTGGGGGTCTTGCAGGTTCTGGGACATGGCCTTCATAGAGCGTATCCTGTGGATACTCAGTGTGAATGGAATTGGGGGAGGCTGAAGGTCAGGGCGTGTGTCATCCTTTAGCCATTTCTGAAAAGTTTTTGTGTAGTGCAGAGCATTGTTCTGCTGCAGAGGACTCTGAAATGTGGAGGTATCTGTGTTTACTACAAACTCAGTATATTTCCTGCTAGCTGGTGATCACACTATGTTAATGCTGTTCCAGCTATTCAGGAACAGCTGAAGAGAATGCTGCCTTCATTGTTACAATTGTGAGTTTGTAAAAAACGTGTACAGCAGCATCCATGTAATAATCATCTTTGTGTTAATACGAAGCAGTAAAATAATGTTGTCATGGAAGCCTGGGAGCTGTGGTTTTAAAGGACGGACCTCAGACATCACGTTAAGCGACAGATTTAAGTCCAAAGAGGAACTTGTGGGAGTACTTGTGGAAGTTCTGGCAGTAAGCCGGTCTGATGCCAACATGAGAGACTGGCTCTGCCTTCAGTGATGGCAGTAGAACAGGAGAGGACACAAACGATCATTTTAGAGACATCTGTCATCTCTCTGACTCAACAATACGCTTTTATATTAATCAGTATTGCTGTGTGCCCCCCCCCAAGCGTGCACCCTGGACAGGTCACCATATTAACAGTTACACAGAGAAAGACATGAACCCAGGCGTTTGTCATTTCTGCAAACTTGTGTCAGAAATGCACCTATCACTGATCTCAGGTCCACTTCAGTGAGTCATTAGTGGGGGTGAGACCTCTCATTGAGCCACACTGTTCAATCATTAATCATAAACATTCAGCTTTACTAGTATAACTGCAGCATGAGATGCAGAGTTGTTAATGACGTGTCTTCAGAGGACTGGACTGTTGGCTGCAGACTTTATTCAGTGACACCACAAACATGAACGTCTGTTCGAGGAGCTGCAGCTGCTTTAAGTTTTAGCTCTTTCCTCGGTGTTCCACCAAAACATTAACGCTGGCTCCATGTGTGGATTGCATTTGGAGCTTTTCTTTGTCGTTGTGTAGATAAAAGCTGTAACTACTGTATCACAAGCCACACAGTAACAACAACCAATAGCTTTCTCATCAATAATAAAAAGCTTCTCTTTTAATAATTTACTTCAGCCTCTCGCTACAACATTTCAGTTGAAAGTTGAACGAATCCCAAGCGTCTCTGCCTCCCATGTCACACAAATTCGCATCTCAGGAGAAATCTCAGGCACAGGAATATTTCAGCCGGTCTTCCTCCCACTGCAAAGCAGCAACCTGTGCGTCCTCGCAGCTGCTGTGAAATATTGAAGCGCTGAAGGCATGTTCCAGGTCTGACATATGACAGTGGAGGCTGAAGGAGCTGAGGATCCGACCTTCTGATTAGTAGATGACCTGCTTTGTAATACATGAGGTGATGAATGTGTTTGCCGGAGCTTCAGTTGCAGCAGCTGACTTTGCAGCACTTTGTCAAATGTAATGTGAGGGCACCTGGTTGTTGTGCTCTGATGGTCCTTCACTGCAGACAGAATGTTTCCTGTAACTTTCCCGGCTTCAAATTTGGGAGGACAGGTCTTCAAAACCTCGGGGAGCCTTGCTCTGATGTAGTTTCTCCAGCTGTGTCCTAACTGAAAGCATTTATCAGGTGGGGTTGGTGATGCGCAGGTGTGTGTGGTACTGGTGGGGATCTGTCTGTCTCTTCACCTTCAGCCCAGAGAGCTTTGTGGCACTCCATGCATCCCTTTGTTGTTCTGCTCGAGTTTGGCCTGCAGCTTCCTCCTGTAGGCGTCTTTGCTTCAGCTCCACCCTCAGATCATGCTGCACTCTCCTCCCCGTACCCCCACCTAAAGGCTTTATTTTCATTAAGCATCCACAGCACAGTCGCTGTTTCACAAGGCAAAGAAATAGAATTGCTTCCACTGGCAGCTCGGTCACATGATTGAAACCTAGAGAGAAGCACGTGCAGGCTGGGTTGGGGTGCAGTGACAGCCAGTATTTGGTGATGAAACTTCTGGCAGTTATTGTCTGCTAAGTATTCAAAATGATAATTATGTTTAAAATGATGGACTACATATGACCAACAGGCTGAAAGGAACGGCACTCCAAAAGAAGTTTTTCTGTCTCAGCTTTGATTTACAACCATCTTCTTGTAGCTCCGTCCACTTTTTAAAGAGCTCGTCACAATGATGGAGTTGATTTTATATGTTCCAGTGAACACACATTATGTTCCTCACAGGCTGAGACTGACCGAGAATAAAGGCCCTGTAAGGTCAATGAGCGTCCTGGTAGGACCCTTTGGGAGGTTTCCCATACTGAGCACTAAAGTGCTCCTTTAAAGCTCATTGGAAACTTGTATGTTGCGTTCTTTTGTCTAATTCCACACAGACTAAATTGTAAAGCAGTCCAACACTTTGACGTCCATTGACGTAGTGTTTGGCTTCCTTTAGTGACAGGAGAGAGGGGTGAACTCCAACAGGAGCCTTTCACAATATGCGTCACCTGCTTAACCAGGTGAGCTACACTGGTACCTGCCTCATTTATTAATTTGATCTTCAAAGGTGGGGAACTGTTTAGTGAAAGCTGAATATTGTGCTGTGGAGCCCACGCTCTTATTTCCAGGTATTTCTGTGAAGACCATCACAGCACATGGCAGCATGGAAGTTCAGTTTTCCTCACAGGAGCACTTCATTTATTTTCAAAATGCAGCACAATCCATTAATTACCATTTTTCCACATTGGCATGGTCTTCCTTTAAGAAGTCCTTTCTAGATGAGGTGCATTGACCATATTTCTAAGCTGCGGTGTGGTGAGGCTGCTGCTACACTCTGAGTTGATAGACTTTGATGTTTAATATCAAATTCCCATCCAGTTGGGCACACACACTTTGCAGCACTTTAGGCATGACCATACATGTTAAGCAAATCATTGTCCAGTGATGCTAGAGCACGGTTGAGAGTGCAGCCCATCATTGGTTGGTTCTGCTTCAAAGAAAGGCCACAATGTCCCAGGTCAGTGCATTACCATGTGCTGCAGGGGGGTGCAGTCCCTGCAGACAATGCTGAGGCAGGAGAAAACAAGAATAGGACATGCTTGAGTCTGAGTGGAGCTTGGGCCCAGTGAACGGTGAAGATTCTGCTTAAACTGTAAAATCAGAGTCAGAGTTCTGTGTGCAACAATGTGCACACTAAATATCAAAGGTTTTGGTTGGTACTGAGCTCTTGTGCTGGTTCTGCCCTCTGTGCAACACAATAGCACAGATACTGGCTCAGCGCTTTATTGTGTAGTTATTTAGATAGACCAGCTCATCTTCACCATTTTAACGTCATCTGATGTTAAAGAGGAGATGCTGGGGACCACTTTGACAGAATTCATATTAAATATGAAATAATCAAAAGGCTTTTTGGGCATCTGCATGAAAAAGAAATTTTACCTATTTCTGGTTCAGTAAAAACTTAAAGATTAGTGATATATTTATCCTTCCAGTGGAGTCGAGGACGGTTTAATTTGATCCGCTCATCAGAGGCCAACAAGATGTACCTGTGTAGGTAGGGCCGCAACGATTAGTCGACAATAATCTAAAATTAGAGTAGTTGATGACAGATTAAATTGTCAATAATAGTCGTTTTTTATTACTGGTGATTTTTTTTTTCACCAGAGTGAGACGTCTTCCCCTCCGTCTATCTCTGGCGAGCTTCGCACGTGCGCAGCAGCATGTTTGGTCCAGGCGGCTGCTGAAAGGGAAGAAAAAGTATATATATATATTTTTATGGTTGGAAAAATGGACGGTTAAAGTTAAATCAGCAGCAAACCTGATAAGAATGAATGGTAAATGGACTAGCTCTTATATAGCGCTTTTCTACTCTGACTGAGCACTCAAAGCGCTTACACAGCACATTTACATTTACCCCATTCACACACATTCATACAAGCACTTCCATGTGTAAGTAAGCTAAGTGCTTTTAATTAGCTAACATTCACACACAGTCACACTCCAACGCTAGCGTCGGAGAGCAACTTGGGGTTAAGTATCTTGCCCAAGGATACATTGGCATGTACCCTGGAGTAGCCAGGAATCGAACCACCGACCCTCCGATCAGTGGGTGACCTGCTCTACCTCCTGAGCTACAGCCACCCGAATTAAGTATCCATCTTCTGTGTGTTTACTTACACATTTTTTTTTAGCTTATGCTAAATGTAAAAGCTGATAGCTAAATAAGTGCCATTTCATAATTGTGTGATTCCT